>CM073778.1:33423256-33558078 GCA_037158775.1 Hetaerina titia
GACCTCAGTACCGTAGTTAATAGCAAGCTCCGTCTTTTCGCCGATGATGCAGTAATTTATGGGGACATCCGAAGTCACGAAGACAGAGTCGTGCTAGCCAACGACCTAGATGCAATTCAAAATTGGTGCGATACATGGCAATTGGAATTGAATTTTTAAAAATGCGTAGTAATACATTTTTGGGAAAAGAGTAATTCCCTCCCTTATAGTTACAAAGTGAAACAAACCAATATCGCGAGTGTAGATTCCTTTAAACACTTGGGTGTAACAATTACTCACGATCTGTCCTGGGGAAAACACATTCGAGAAATATGCGGCCGTGCTAATAAAAAATTGGGATTTGTGAAAAAAGTGCTAGATAAATGCGATGAAAAAGTGAAAGAACGATGTTTCCTTGCCTTGGTCAGGCCCCACCTTGAGTATGCAGCCAGTATATGGGATCCTCATAACATAAATTTGGTTTCGGAATTAGATCGAGTTCAGCGGAGGGGGGCTAGATTTGTCAAACATTGTTATGACCAACTCAGCAGCGTATCCACTTTGCTAGACAATTTAGGTTGGGATTCTCTTACACAGCGGCGTTTCCAATATAGATTAAACTTACTTAAAACGTTTAAAGATGGGCCCTTTTCCGATGACATCAAGGATATAATACGAACCCAAACGTATTACGGTCGAAGGGATCACGACTATAAAACTAAAGAGATAGACTGCAAGACTGACAGGTTTAAAATGTCATTTTTTCCAAGAACGATAAGGAAACAGAATGCTTGCAGCCGAAATTCCCCAGGACTTAGTTCATTACAATAAGTATTAACGTACAGGTTAGGGACTTCGCGAGGATGTGTATACATGTGTGTATGTATGTATGTATGTATGTTTATATATATATGTGTGTGTATGTATATATACATATACATATATATATATATATATATATATATATATATATCCTAACAGGTTCCCCCCACCAATCCTCACCTAACCCCCAATCCCTACAACCCTTACCCTTCCCTCATGGTGCTACACCCCCTGCCACACACCTTTTTGGTGGCTCGCAGGGTATTTATGTAGATGTAACAATTTGAAGTTTTGAGAGTCTTTAATAGTTCAAAATAAAAAATAAAATTTTTATCAATATACTTAATCTCTCTATTAATATTACTCAGAACAGAATTATATTAGTAATACGTGCAAGTACATTCGGCAACGCACGGACAATAAGAAGGATATTGGCTGGATATAGTAACATCACCTCATATGTATGATTCTGTCAATACGGAATATGGATTTAAGATGTTGTTTAAAAATATAAATTTAGGTCCAGGTCGCTGCACTAGATAAAACCGAATAATATAGTTTATTATTATCCGGAATTTGGAAAACGACTTTACTGCATTCATTTGTGATATATGTTCTTTAAAGGCGGGTAATTAATGTTGGCTACAAGGGAATGCATTGTTTTTTCAATGTAAAACCTAAATATTAACATAATTATCTGTTAAATATTTGTAGAAGGCCAGCTAATAACTAATAAAGTAACCATCCTTACATTAAAGTAACCATATATACATCCTTTTTGACGGCTAAAAACTGGCATGGTATTTGAAATATATCATAAATTTGTCTTACTGATCTGTTTCAAGTTATCTAAATCTACGTTCAAGTTTCAACGAAAGAAACGTAAAATAAATTTTTGTTTAAATTCGTCTGTTGAACCTTAAAATGCACGCCATATAATATCAATGCGTGGTATTAATATATTAAATTGGAGCCAAGCATTTATTGTGACTAGGAACACTGTCTTAAAAGGCGTATTCCAATATGTAATATCCCATCTTTCATTCCATTAAATCATACTCTAAAATTTCATTTATATATTGGACCTCTAATCTTAAATATTAGTTACAAGCAAATACTTTACACACGCAGATTCACAAAACATTTTAAGCAAATAAATCTATCATGGGAAAAGCCATTTGTGACTTCAACATCGATAATGTAGAAAATTACACTAATATCTTTCTTACCTGCATGTAGTAGCAATGAAATCTATAAGTCATTATTGTTACTTAATATATCTTGATTGGATTCAACATAAAAAGAAACACATTTTCAAAGAAAAGATGTTTTCACGAAATCAGGAAAAATATTTCTGCGAATCTCTTACATAGAAGGATTTTTCCGAAGTCGAATGAATAGGGTTCAGTCAGAGAACGATAAAACGATAAAAAGAAACAAAACAATTCATTTCTGCATGCGATCACATCGGAAACATTCGAGGAATCTGAGGAAAGATAGCAGACATTCGGCGACGAAAACAAAAACCTCCTTTCCAAACGGCGATTTAAAAAAAGATAGGACCTCTTCAAGAGACTCCGCGGACAAAGCCGTTGGCCCGACATTTACATCGAGCCCGTTGCGCGACTACTCTGGAGCCCGGTAATTTGCCCATGAGCAAAGAACAAAGGCGGTGACGGAAGAAAATCGCATTTCGGGGAGAGGGAGAGAAAAATGAAACGAGATATAAAATATTGCGGAAGACATGAAAAAATAATAACGTTGGAAATACAGAAAAAACACATGATAACCTCCCCCGCTTTCAAAAGGGCGAAAAAGCGAGGGAGGGGAGGAAAAAACAGGGGTGGAGGTGACGCCGGGGGAGGGGAAAAAATATTAAAATTACTTCCCATCCAGTCAACCAGATATTAACAAGATACTGCGCACGAAAAAAAACATGGAAAAAATATGTCTCTCTCATATTGAAGGGGGTTTCACCGCTTTGGGTGTTTTTTTCATCTTTCTCCCCTCTCTCTCCCTTCACCTCCCACCTACCCAGCCACCCCTTACGCCCTCTTCCTCCATGCCACACGGCTCCCCACACCCTTCCCAACCGTCCTTCAGAATAACTTTTGACACCCCACCTCTCTCACTCCCTCGCCACCCTCCCCCACACACACACACGCCAGTGAACTCCCCATCGCAACATACCCCCCTAGAATACTCAACCCCCTCCGCCCTCGACCGACATTCCTTTATCCCCTGTGTGACACCCCGCCGCGCAGAATCCTCCTTCTCACTAGACTAAGACCCCCCCCCTTCCAACCCTCTCCGAAGTCCCGCTCCACCCCTCCCCCCGCCAGCCCCTCCCCATTTTATCCTTCTTTCACCCCTCCTGCAACCCCTTTCTCCCCCTTCCAGCCGGCTCGTTCCTTTCTGACTCCTGCCTCCGCTGCTAATTGACAGGAGGGGTTGGGGCATCTCTGCACACACTCCAGGCGTTTCACAAACGCCACATGTCCCTGCTTATGACAGTTTGCTCTTCTCCCCTTCTCACCTCACCCTTCCTAGCACGGCGTACTAACCCATTCCACCAACCCCCCCGCTACTTTCCCAACTTCCATCTTTCTCCTCCCTGTATTCCATCTCTCTGCTTATCCTTTCTGCCTTCCGCTCTCCCTTCCTCTCTTCTCCTCGTTGCCTCCCCATGCACTGACGTCTACGACATCTCACCCGCTTCTCATCAATTTCTTGTTAAGTGTATACGTTTCGGGCGCTCATCATTTTGGTGTATTGAAACATTCCTACGAAGCTATTCTTTCGTAGCATAATTTATGAAAAAACGGTAAAATTAAAATGTTGAAATGATGTCAAACACGATCTGTTAGTTTTTTCCGCTTTTTCAGAGGGAAATATATATATTGGTGTGTATATATTATATATGTGTGTATGTATATATATATTATATTTTAACATATATCATATATGCTATATATATATATATATATATTATATTTTAACATGTGTCATTTTTGTTTTCAAACATGTATATATACACACACGTGAGTAGTCAGAAAATTTTCCGACTCAGAAAATTTCAGAAAAAAATATCTTGTGTATCTGTTAAGTCGGAAACTTTTCAGACCACCCATTATATGAATGTGCCTGTATCTGTATGTTACGCAAGCATGGTATTTTGAATATTAATTTTGCCATGCGGCGGAGTATTTTTTGAAATTACACCTCTAGAGGAGATCAACCCAATAATAATGCCCAAAATAACCTGAAGTGAAGCATGATTTGCTAGTAATCAGCATAATCAAGAAAATGGGAGTGCCACACCTTAATTGCAGTTAAGATATACATATTTCGGCCAGTAATTTGACACAAAGAACGATAATCTACAAGTGTTAAATGCCATATTGGTGGGATTTTACGTGAAGCACTTGTAGCAAGTGCAAGAACATGTTTAGCACACCATTCACGTAAAACGCAATACTGTTGGCATTTCATGTGAGTTAATCTATAATGATCCGTAAACATTTGAAGTTGTCTGATTGGCACAATATAGTGGAAAGGTATTTCCTATGTAGGAGTAATTTTTTCGCTTTTTTACCAGAAAATTAACTCTACAAGGCCGTACTTATCTGGATATTAAAAGGCAAAAGAATATTAGCCTTTTCGGGTGCAACACAAATATTAAACACGTTCATATCATTCATGTAGCTAGACATTCAAAATTAAATACTTCAATTAAAAGTTTAATAATATAAATATAGACCTTTTAATAAAGAATATTTGGGAAATAAGCTAGTTCCCCTATTTTAATGCGTGAATTCCTCACGCAGTTGGGCTTCATTTTTGTTAAACTCTACCATGACCTACCGGACCGATCTTTGGGTTGATTACTGTGTTTATCCTGGTATATTTATTTGTATAATGTACAGCATATCGCAAGCGTAACTGTGAGTTAAATGTTGACATTTAATTAAGTATTATCGGCGCATTTTCAATTTTGATCTAGGTTATAGCTCTTTTGTTTTTCATGAGGGTGAAATTAATGAACTTAAAAACTCTAAATTGTTTTCATAAACTTAAATAAAGCGATTTTCAGTGTAGTTCTTTTTGTAATTCTCAGAAAAATTGTGCAATTCTCATTTAGGGGATACTATTTAAGGATTTTTATCTCTTGCAATAAATGTGGATCACGAAAGATTATGTAGGCACTAAATTAGCCTAGATGTTTATTAATTATTTTCTTTTCCGTGGATTTGCATCAAAATACAGCCAGCCATCTTATCAACCTTATTTCATTTTTATCCTGTATTCTTATGTCATTGAAGAACTCATTTCCACTATTTCATGTTCCTGGCGAAGATATTTAGATAATTTAATCACTCGGTGTGAAGCTCACATGAAACCTATTTCATGAAAATTCGGAAGAAATTGTTTACCCCGATTTTGCAAATAAAAAGGAGGTACGATTGCCCTAAATCTTTGCACTCATGAGGTTTAGTTACCCATGGGACGATAAATAAAGGAGAACAACGAGCAAGCAAGCAAGGACAGACGGATCTGGCGGCCATTTCATAAGCGTCCGACCTTTTTAAGGAAGACAATCGAGCACGCTCGACCAAGTCCTACACCGCCCATCGACTCAAAGGGAGAAAAAATGATTACGGCACTAAATCAAAGTCCCTCCATTCTATTCCACTCCAGAAAACTCATTCCCCGCGGAACGTATGTAAAACCCAATTCTATCGCCCACCCAGAGCGCCGGCATGAGAGGCAAAAATCCTTCCGGTCCCGAACAGAAAGCTTGCCCCCTCACCACATAACCTCTCCCCTCCGCCCCTCCCTCCCTTCCACCATAAGCGTGCAGTCTCCACCCTCACTGAAATTCCTCTCATATAGATCCCTCCTTTTTCTCATCTCTTTTAACGAGGCTTGCCGGAAGTACTCCTTTAACAGCGAACGTTCGTCCTCTGAGCTATGACTCTTCTATCTTCCCTTCCGAAAGGAAAGCCCCGGATAAAGAATAATGTTAAAAGACTTCACTATTTCCGATGCATACTTAGATACATGAATGTTTGTTTTTAAAAACTGATATTTCATTTGTTCTGTTCATATGGTTTTTTAGCTGCCCTCTTTTTAAAAATGATGTATGATGCACGAAAAACTGAGAAACAAAGAGCACATTTCCCGGAAGTAATTGGTATCCCTCAGTATAGTTGACTATTCATGAAAGTTAGAACTCTCTATATTTAATATTTAAATTTTCTCTAGCGTTAATGTGCGTGATTTGTTATCATAAGGATATCCGTGCAAATTTTAGGGAGGGATGGATACTTCCAACAAGTAACTAAAAATGCGATCAAAAATAACCCATTCCTATGCCACGTCAGAGTATCTTCTGATATCTCAACGAGAAAAAGAGAGTATTCGGTATGGCATAAATATTCTTAAAACCCATTCCTTATAAATACCAGACAAATTTATGCTAAGAATATTTTCTGGTAATTTTTTCCCATAGCATGGGACAATTACGTAAAATTAAGGCTTACTCTATTTGTTGTACCAGTTTTATTACTACAACATCCACCTTTTAATTATACTTAATTTTCTTTCTATTCCTCCCCTGAAATCTCTTTTTAGAGAAAATCAAATTAGGGTTTGGATTAGGCAGGAAGATGGTAATTTAAGGATCAATTAAACTATCTGTATGTTTATCCACTTGAATATTGAATAAATATATATTGGATAAATATGTATTGAATAAGTATGTATTGGATCGCAGTAGTCCAGGGGGTAGGGAATTGGACTACTGACCTCAGGTGCCCTGGTTCGATTCCCGGGCAAGCCTTTGTGGCCCCTGCAGCTCCACCCAAGTTTGGGTACCAGTTCATCTGGGGAAACCATAACCGGCAAAGAGGAAGGAACTGGTCCACCTATCCTGATGTGTGAATTTCACACGCCTTCGGGCTTAGTACTGGATGAACTCTCTTATCACCTACCAAACCGGTCTTCGGATTGATTACTGTTTTTATGGATTTTATATGTACATGAGTAGGGATGGGATATTTATTTCAAAACTACATATTTGATTGTCCTTTCCTTGTGTTTCTATTTTTTAAGTATCTATATTTGTGTGTTTATGAATTTCTGCGCCACAAAGGGCGTTCTATTTCAAAGGTTTATTGTACATATAATTAAAGAATATTAATAATAATAATTATATTATTAATTATTATTAATTTTATTAATAAATTAAATTATATTAATTTAATTTATTAATAAATTAAATTATAATAATATATATATATACACATACATATATTTTTTTTAATAGAAAGTAAAACTTTAGGATTGAGTGTGGATATGTACGGCGCGGAAACGTGGTATGTGAAGCAAGATGAGAGGCGCAGAGTGATGGCTTTTGAAATGAGGGTATGGAGAGCGTGAGGAAGGTAAATTGGAAAGAAAGGAAAACAAATGAGAAGGTGCTGTATATGGTGGGGAAGGAGTGTGGTGTTTTGGAATAAATCCAAGAAGGCTGGACACATGAATGCAGAGCATTTTGATTGGGGAGGGATGTTGATGACTGTGATAGAAGGTGTTAGAGAAGTGAAAAATGGGGCAAAAATGAAACAAATATGTTGGACGGAATGAGCGGAGGAAGGAAGTATGCGTAAGCGAAGAAGGGTTTATTGTAGAATACAATGCATGATTTTGTTTGTTAGGTGAGATAAAGGGATTGTGGCTGCACTGTTTAGAAGGTAGTAACCATCCAAAACCTATGCACATTAATCCGTAATCAAAAACACCCAAACAGCTGGACAGTGATAGAGTATAGTGAAAAGTAAGTATAGTGGATGAATAGAGTGAAAAAGTAAAACATAAATAAAAGTATAAGGCAAACAGAAGGCTAATGAAAAAGGTAGATGGTTTGGATTACAAACAAGAACAGGTTGTTTTTACTGAGGCATAAACAACGGGCCTACAAATTCATGGACCAATGTTATATTATTTAAGCTGTCGCTGTCGAGGAAACAATCACCACTGAAATCCGCGAGGAATTTATGCCACCATTTACTTCAATTCTTTGGACAAGAGGCGGAGCTTGCGAGCTATTTCATCCACTCCAAGAGAAATGAACGAATACACAAGAGTGAAGGATAACAGAACTGCAGTTACGCAATGTTACAGATTGTAGATATATGGCACTTGAAAGAAAGCCAAAAGAAGCAATTGAATTCTGTTGATTCACCAAATATTCAAACATGAGAACCCGTCAAAAGACAACAACACATTTACTTGTATATGGGTACACTTATATGCATAAATAAATATACGTGTATTCATTATGTGGTAATTCCATTTCATTTTTTTTAGAGGGACCGACCGAGATCGACCCATCAGCACCACACCCTGGCGTTATGCCAGTCTAAGAGCCGGCTCTATTCACTCATAATCCCAGCTGCAGAGTGTCTTTTTAGGCAGAATACGCATGGTTCCCTATTTTGGGAGCCTAAAAACCCATGTAGACCTATGGTCCACATGTATATATTTAATCATTTAAATTAGTACAATTATACTCAAAGAATTAGCATCCATGAATTATAGCTAAATTAAACAAACCCTGCATTTAATTCAATGATAAAATTACTTTACCATATAGAACTAGGCAACGTAGTTCAACAATGTGTAAGGGTTATTTGGAAGAAGGGACTGTAAGTCTCAACCTCGCCCAATTAAATAATCGATAATTACATAAATTTGAATTTGTCATGTACCTAGTAATCCTTGTTTAATCATTTATATCGTAATTCTAAACATATCTTTCATACTCAATAAAAATCATGGTTTCACATATGTTTTCGGCGTTGTTTTGGCAGACAAAATGTTTGGAAATGTTTCATTTGGACTTCTAAAGTGTGAATCACTAGCACTGTTTGGGATACAAGCCAACATTTACAGGTTTTTGTGGGTTCAAAACCTACAGAAGAGTCTTACATGTATAACTTGCGTATTCATTCTTTTCACGGAATTTTTCCTCAAAATAAATTTATCTGTCACCTTGCCCTCCCGTTTCTCAATCTCCTTCTATGTCTAGGGTTGCCTAAATCCATGACGCCAGCCGTACTCCCTTTCATTGTGCCCCCACCCTCCAGCGACCTCCTCACCCCTCACCCACGGAACAAGCGGCATTAATTAAGGCTGATAAAGACGACGCACCCTTCCATTCCCCGCTTCCTCACCCTCTCGGGACACCTCCCTTAATCGACCCTCCCCTCCCCGATCCCTCCCAACCTAAAGCCATCTATTCGTTTTATTCCGAACCACCGGGGACTCCACCCTTATCGAGTTTCGTCTCTCGAAGCTCAGCAGCGAAGGAGAGAGGGGGATGGCGGATCGGAAAGGGTGAGGTGCCCATTCCATGCACAGCAGATGTCGCCCGAGGAGGAAAGTGTAGGGAAGGGAAGGAGGCGTATTTAAAAGGGTCTCTCTCTCTCTCTCTAAAGGGTGAGTGGGTGGTGGTAGTTGGTTGGATTTTGGGGGTTGGTAGTATGCTCTAGGGTGGGGTGCAGCTCTTACTCTCACCCGCTACCAGTTTCTGGGTTGTTATCCTTCTCTTCACACACGCCCCCTAGACCCTTGGCTCCCTGGCAGATATTACGGTATGGATTCAGAGCTTATGTACGTGTGTAACTCTTGCTCTCTCTCTTCTCCTCAACTTTTCTTGGCTGCGAATGTGTTTTCGAATATATGTGCGTAAATACATTTATGACCTACTGAAGGTTTTCCCCATTTCACTCCTCCTGCAATTATTTCAAACATAACCAAAGAATTTAAGTTTGGAACTCAAGGATCGTCAATTCGCCATGATTTTAGTCATAGTAATGGTAGTCTTAATCTGAAGACATCTATATCATTACGATAGTTTGTAAATAACTTGGTGGAAAAGTTTTATTTTAGGGTCCTACTGAATACAGTTTTGGTACCAATTCAGTCCGCTCCTATCGATAGGTATGTTCTTAATGTTTTTGTTTATCTAATGAACTGAGAACAACGCTTCATGTGGTCAATTAGCGGGAAAACGTTTGGTTTTCTGATACACTAATGAAATATTTGACCGAAAGCGGAATCGAAGCTTGGATCTGAGAATAACTTTGTACTCATAATGGGAATAAGACATTTTGTCCTTAGATAAAATTTCCTTAGTAGATTATTCTCTGCAGAGAGCTTAATGTACAAAGACTACCTTGAAATTGTTTTAAAAGCGTTTTTACTCATTTAAGTTTTCATTTATATTGTGTTAGGCTCATTATTATGATGAAGTTCTCCATTAATGGATACGGTACTTATAGTGAACAACATAAAAAAAGTGGTGAATAAACAGATATAGAGACTCCTCGTTAGATTGAATCAAATGGAAGATTTTACAGGTTATATTTACTGCGTAAGTTAGAGGCAGGTTACTTATATAAGGACGTTACCCTTATACGGTATATCAGATCACAAACACAAGATGGGTACCAATAAATTACCGTAGGTTGACCTAAAATTTTAATTTACCGTTTAAATTTAAAAAGTATTTCAATTAATTTGAGGTATTTCCCTTATCCGAGGATGTTGTAGACATACTACAATCCCTGAATTACTATGGTAGATCGGAACGTTCAATCGGGGGATAAGTAATATAACGGATGGATTTAAGATTTCCTTTTTTTCCTTTTTTCATTAGCGATTAAAATATATTTATAAAAATTAAATTCCATTTAATTTATAACATTTATAAAAAATATTACTGCTGGCACGAAAGAGATATTTACCATTGGTAGGGTATATATTTTGTTAATATCCTGCATAATTTGCATAAATCTTCTTAATACACCTCCCGCATGAGTTGAATATACGAATTTTGTTATTAAATGTTTTTGCATATAAGTACCTTATTTTGTGTGATTTACTTTCGTCTAGGCATGATCAAAGTAATGTTTGTTTAGAAGTGCCATAATTTGTATTATTATTGCATTACTGGTAACTAGAAAACCCCTGCCACAGGCCTTTGCGGCGGATGCGAGGTATTTATCAAAAGGAAATAATGTATCAGGAGGAAATCAAGTAAATGATTAAAAATCTCCATTTAAAATAATAAAAGGGAGCTGGTCAATTTGGCGTATCAGCTTGGAAGATGATCATGAAGATATTATCTCCATGGTATAAAAATAATCGGAAACATTTATTACCAAAGAAAACCGTCAGTCGCAGTGGGCCCGCACCGTACGAGAACAATGGTGGGTGGTCTAACCCTAAATATGCGTCAATCTTTAATTGATTGCGATCGTTCGTTCATGCTTTGTTGTTTTTAGTGGACCCCTTTCGAGAGACTCGGTGCATGCGCAAATTGCAGCGAACGATTGAACAGCGGTAAGCCGTCAACTTTTGTGCTCAACTGTAAACATCGAGTACGAAGACGTTAGGCATGAATAGCCAAGTGTTCAAGGATGGAAGAATGCAAAAAACTGCAGTTAACCTTGAACAAAGTTTTCAAAGATGGCCATGAAAGTGTGGAGGACGAGCCCTAGATTGGATGGCCGCCGACGTCAAGAACTAACGAAAACGTGCAAGGTGTGCGTGAAGTACTGATTTCAGACCATCGGTTAAGTATTCTCACGATTCCAGATTGTTGTTGGCATTGACAATATTACAATATACACCACATACACTGAACTTACGACTACTTGAAAATCAGTTTAAAACTCCCGTAGGTGATGTCGGAAGACCAAAGGGGCAAGAAAAAAAGAAAAAGGCATTGCAACGATTCCTCCAACCCCTTACGGTCCCGATTTGTCACCAGCAGGGTATTTCTTTTTTTCCAAAAAGAAAATCCTCCCTCAAAGAATATCATCATTGGACCCTTAGTCCCGTCAAGGAAGCTTGCAAGCGTACCCTGAAGAACCTTCCGGAAACCGTCTACCAGGGAGACTTTGGGTCGTGGAAAAGACGCTGGCAAAAGTACACGTATGTCGGCGATCAAGTGATGTCCTTTGAAGACTTTTGGGGCATTGCAGCAATGTCTGATATATAAATGTTTCCGATACTTTTTATAGAAACCTTGTACAAATAGAATTTTTAATTTTGTTGGAATACTTGCGGTGCATTTAGTTCAATTTATGGTTAATTTACCTAAAAATAAGTACGAATGGAACAGATTTTTAATTATAAGCAGCTTCACATCAATGACAAAATGGGCAGATATTATAGTTTATAAACGTTTTTAAAGTTGCATGCTTGTTGTCAAACTTCAATTTCGAACAATATGGTGTGTATATATAGCCACTGAAAACCAACTTTTCTGTCTAAACTTTCAGGTGGCGGTGTCGCAGGCTCCATTGCCGCTTCAATGATATTCCCCCGCCTCGATGGCAGTTGTTTGTGTTATTTTATGTTAATAGTCCGATGTCATACATATTTTCCAAAACATTTTTTATAAAATTCCAATCCTCTTAGTTTTACCCAGGATATAATTTATTGCACTAGTGTTCCAATACTTCAAAGAAAAACTTAGTATTTAAAGTCAATTATTCGATTGAGGATTTTTAATCCTGAAAATAAATGAGGTGCCAACTCTACTAGTTTGAGTAAAACCAATCAATCATGCGTAGCAACCATTTGGTACACCAAATTTCACTGATAAAGGGCAATTCAGATAAAAAAAGGTTAAAATTCTCATTATGTTCCTAATTTTACTTAGTTATTTTAGCGCTTCGGAGAGGAAACAATTTCCGTGATGTATTCAATCTGCTCATTTAATTTCAATTTTAAGGATACAATTACTTTTTATTACATTTTGTATTTGCTCCGTACCACCAAATTTAATTAATTTATTAAATATCAAATAAATGTTTACACTTATACTACATGTTTAAAACTTCATAATAAAAATCCATCTGTACTTCGCCGTCAAAGAAATTGTTTCCACTTATCCAGATGTTCAGTTGGGAATGAAGTAAGGTAACAAATGGAATAGGAAATTATCTAAAAATTAAATTCCCCATTCAAGGGAAGAAATTCTTAAGCATGTACTCTAATGCTAAGGAGTTAATGTGATTGAAGTTACATTTTCAATTTTCATTATATTTCGCCTTATTTTCAGCAAGTAGAAGACAATGTTTCTTTCTATAAAAATATGTTGAAACCTTCTCTTTGCTGACAAAATAACTTGTATCTTCACTTAAAATATAATTTATTTTTGGTAAAACTAGGAATGGAATGTAAACATTTCATTCCTGTTATGTACACGTATATTGAGAGTATTGAAATCTAATGCGGTACTCCCTTTCCTGCGTTTCATGAAGTCGCGTTGTTACTTTTTGATTTTCAGATGTTACTTTTTAGATTGTGAAACTCTTCTAGGTTAGCTTAATTCTTGAGGTACAGAAATGTGTATTTAGATTCTCGGCTAGTACTCACCTTTGTCACGCAAACGCGAGGAGTAATATACCTTGCATGATTTCTTCTGTCTAAAGTTGGACCGGAAAATATCTTTTTTATAAGGCGTTGTGAAATTACAGTTATAGTCAGAGACAAAATGAATATGACGGAGAATCGATGTTTCCCCAAACATGGTAAAAGAGGAAAACATACCTACGTGTTGTTTTCTATAGATTTTGAAGCATTAATAGGCATTACAAAAAATAAAGACATTTTGAAAGGACAGTTGTTTACCCAGAAATCTGGTTGGTATTGTAAAAATATACAATCAAGAATACAAGGAAAATAATTGATTTTATCCTGAGAACGAGTCATGTGCAAACTTGATCTAAGCGAAGAAAAAATTATAATTAAAATACCTAATACGGACTACATTTGATATTTCGGAAACTTATTAATTGATTAAAGTAACTGTATCTCATAAATAAATTCACGAAAATGCGGGATAGGGCATCTTTGTAAAACTGCAAAAAAATTAAAACAGCGCTCTTTAACTGTTTTCTTAACATCCACTCTCCGCATATGAATTAAATATATTCTCTATTGCCGGAAGGCATACGGACATACTTCTACCTTCTGGTAAGACTGTGTCATAGCACGTACCTAATGCTTACGCTACCTTAATACTTAAGTTTAAAGATGTAGTTACTATGTTAATGTACACATGAGATTCTAAGTAGTATATTTAAATATTCCTTATAATTGGATCCATATGAAAATATAATATTAGCATATATGCAGTAGGGATGAAAAAATCGGCGCGTAGACAAAAAGAAACTCAAAAGGAACTAATGGAGAAGTAGGAGATAAAGGGAATAATTTAACATACGGATGAGAAGGAATGAAGAATTAAAGAAAGTGATTGTACAAACGCATTCATGCATGCGCGCAGTAATCGAATGTTCGAAATAGCCTCGTCCTCGAGGTTAGAGCGATTAAAACGAGAAAGTACCAAATAAACCGGCGGAGAAGGAAGGAATAAAAAAGAGTTGGTGGGAAGAAGGGAGACATAAATACGAGCCTGGTTTCAAGTCGAGACGAGTCTATCGACGTGATCTGGGGCAAAGAGGTCCTTGGGCACCGAAAAAGATAGACTTCAATGATAAACCTTAGTCCGCTTTTATACGGAGCACCGTTTTTTTTAACTGTCCGAAAACTTTGGAGCAAAATTTTCCAGGAAATATCTTGTTCGTACGACATACAATGACTTAAATTTACGACTGCTTTCATAACACCCTTCAAATGATTGAAACATAATTCCTAAAGATCCACCCGACTCGTGTAGTTTGTAGACTATTTCGGTGTTCGTGGAAAAAATCCATATATTTTTCACCCCTTCATAGGACTGATTCCTCTTAGATGGGATAAATTTGAATGCTTCTCTATTTCTCTATCTCTTTAGTATCAAGAGAAAATTAAAATAAATTTTTAAAAACATATCGTTAATTAAAAAGTGTCGAGTTTATTTCAATTTTAATACATTGATTTTACATCAAGGGTAATCTGTGGAAAGTAACCTTATCGTTATCCTTCAAATGACCTCAGTGAACATAAGCAGAAACAAATCTATGTTATTAAATAAAACACATCAGAGACAAATGAGAATTTAAATAGTCACATTACATTTATTGCATTAGCAAATAGTCATCATAACTCTATAGCTAATATATTTTTGTAATTTTCTAATCAGGGGCTTGTTTAAAAGCCTCTTTATTTTTTATGGAGTAGTAAAAACACCTATTCAATTCTCAAACAATAACCTGTATTGCTATAAAACACCGGTATTATTAAATATGACTTTTCTAAATCTATTGATATATTTTATATTTCCTGCGTCACATACCTTTCATAGGTTATATAACTTTAAAATATAAAATGTTAAGGGTGAATGATTTTGAAAGGTATTTGAAGTTAAAGAGTGCGTGATTATGCACGGAGGTTGGCGATGGACGGTGCGTTGTATATGTGATGTGAACTTAGTCCATGTGCGATGGTAAAAGTGCGATTGGTAATATTATAGTTTCATTTTTTGTAAGAGCACTTTATCTTTTATATGTTATTCTTATATATGTGTAAGTATGTGCATTGTAGGAGTGAATTTTGACCAGACGTGACCGTTGCCACAAGAAAAGTCATACATGAAGTATAAAAGTGTTGTATTCCCAAAACATATTAATAATTAGATAAAATAAGAAATTTATTATATATATATATATATACATACATATATATATATATATATATATATATATATATATATATATATATACATATATATCGTATGAAAACCATAAACACAGTAATCAAGGTCGGTTTAGTAGGTGATGGTAGAGCTCACCCATGTACCAAGCCCGACGGCATGTGAATATTCACACATCAGGGTAGGGGGGCCAGTTCCTTTCCCTGTGCCGGTTATGGTTTCCCAGGAAGATCTGGTACCCGAAAAATCAACTAGCTTGGGTGGAGCTGCAGGTTCCCAAAGTGCCTTGCCCGGGAATCGAACCCGGGACCCTCTGGTCAGCAGTCCAATGCTCTACACGCTAGACAACCGCGACCCGCATATATCGTATATATACATACAAATTGAGTTACAACATTGAAAATAAAAATAAATAAAATATTTGGAAAAATAACTCTCCCTACTTCTTATGTCATCCCTGAAGTTTTGTTAGGTATACTGAGTATAATTTTAATTAGCCTACTTTAGGAGAATTGATGATCAGGAAAGCTCAGCTGACTAAATTTTAGTGGAAGAAACATCAGCGTCATCACGAGATTTGCAAGTCACTTGATATTTTTCAATTGATGCTGAATATGCTTTCGAGTTACACAAATGAGATTTCAAGGGAAGCTGACTATGTCACGCATTAATGACTATATTATAACTTTTATTAAAGGATGATGAAGAATTTAAAACAATGTCTTTTTCAACACTAATTTAACACTACCCGCGCTTATCTATTTTACCTCCACCCTCCAAACCTACCTACTGCAATACCTACTGCTGAGCATTTTAGGAAAGGCCTTCTTCAAAAACCCATTATCTTTGGAAAAGGTACCTATACACATTGCAGTACAAATATCGTACTGCGACGTGTATATTGGATGATTTGAGAGGAAATTCAATGAATAATTAACTGAACACCCAGTTTGTTTGAATAATAAAAATGTATCCCATCTTCTATAGAATAATATTTCAAAATGGTCGGTATAGTGCATATAGTGTTTCATACAATATAAGAGAATAAATATGGGTGCTGCACTGTGGAAATTTGAAGGCTCCAAGAATTTCTTGCAGAATTTGTAAAAATACGATGGAATTTTTGTAAGCATAATATTAATTAACTCATAGCTGTTTACTCCTCATTATTTAAGTGCTTGTGGGTGGAGTAGAGTAGGTGAATGCTTCAAAACTCTATTTCCTTCCTGTTTGGCATTCGCTATCCTATTTTAATATCCTGGGAACCGCAGCCTCCCTCATCGTTGACAGAAATTGGAATACTGTGAAAGATATTTTTTTTTATTTCGGTGAAACTCATTGAAGAATGAGTACATTTTTTGTGAAACGACTAAGAAATATCTTTCACTTTTTCTTTAACTTAGCAAGCTTTGTGTTTTGTTAAAATATTACATTCACCACTTATGAGAAAAAATACGTCGTGTTGAATGCATTTATATTTTAACAGATTCGTTTCGAGTAAACTAAAAAAAACTACTTTTTTAAACTTATTGGTGATTTAATAGTTATTTTTCAAACCACTACCAGAACAAATCGCTGGTCCTCTACCCTCTTTGGGTATCTCTAGGAGAGTCGGGCACTATTTATTTTCTTCGAGGAAGAGTGGGGAGTAATGGATTCGGGGAATAGCTAGAGAAGCCATTTCCGCAACTATTTCCACTCGCGCATTATGAAAACGTATATTCCGACTCGACAAAGGCCTTTGAGGAGAGCGGCTGGCCTCATTTGACTCCAGGAGTCCCTTTCCACTCTACCCGTCCCAGCTCTCCACTAACGCCGCACACCTACTCGGTGGGGATATCAGCGTGTGGGGACGAGTCAAATTGGGTCAAATGCCGGTCACCGATGGCGGCGTCTCTTTAGGGATATGTGTTTGTGCCTGTGTGTGTGTTCCCCTGCGTGAATATGTGCTTGGAGATTTGCCTTCCCGCTCACCCCCTTGGGGTTTCGTGAGATGGTAGGAGGGGAAAAGGGGGCTCTCGCCGCCATGCCATAAAGGGGTCGTGAGCGCTCAGTGGAGGAATCGTCATGGTGGTGCCCCTCTAATCTCAACAAGGGCGTCCGTGCTGACCTCTGGAACCAGGGATTCACTTTGTGCGTGATTGTGAAACCTATACGGCTCCCAAAACGATTTTACTCCTTGCTCGGCAGCAGGACTCAAGATGGGGCAATTTCAAGAGATATTATGGCTATGGTCGGCATTTGAGGGCAAAAAAGTGAAAAACCTAACGTCGATGGGGAAAAAGGGATAAGAGTGGAGAGATACTATACTGATGTCCAAAGAATGAGAGTCCTATATTTCATTCGCCTCTCCTTCTACTGTTAATAAGACTTATGTAAACACGGTAACCTCTTTTGAAATTCAAGATTTTCTTTGCGATTTTTATTATAATTGACAAAAAAATACATAATTAGGTGCATATTTATGTATCATAAATGATTATTCCTTTTACATCCGACTATTTCAACAAAACATTTTAACTTCATTAAATATTAGCGTTTTGAATCGCACAAAAATGAAAAAACAGTTCAGCTAAACTAAAATAATTCAGGACTCTTAACTATGGAAAATATTTTCAAGAATAATATAAACTAATAAAACTAATAATTATAAACTTCAAACTTAATAACAAATATATTAGGAGTTATTGTTTCATATTCTTTATTCATATGAAATGGTTCATTAATATATCATATAAGACGGTTAATTCGTATTGAATTGAACTCGTAAGATGTCTGTATAACCAATTCAATATATCGAAGAAATATGCTAATATTTATGTTGTTAAACATGATTTTTTCTGTACATTCCTGCAGTAGTTAGAAATGTTTAAAAAATATAATTGTTTTATTTTTTTATAAAAGGCACATGCGATATGGACACCATATCTTTCTTTCCGTATCAATATAAAAAATTTCTCAGATCTATTTATTACATCATGAATTGACGTTTCGGTGAAAACAATCAAAATGGAGCTACATTCACCTAATAAACCTTGAAAACATGCGCTTTGAAGAATAAACTGGCAATAACAGTTATGTGTTGATTCCAAGTTAATTATCTACATACTGACGTCATTTACCCAGAGGAAAAAGTGGTAAATTTTTAGAGCATGCTTCTCATTACGCAGTTAAAAATCTAATTTAATAATTATTAATTCCAAGCCTTACACCCATTGTGGGTGGATCTTGAAGGAATCAAGTTTCCCAGCCTGGGGAAAGGTTTTGTAGAGAGATGAGAGGAAGGATAAGTTGGTGGTAGCAGAAGAAAGAAGAAGCACCGTCGGGGCAGGAGGAGGGGCAGGTGGGATCAGCGGAGGTAGGCGAAGCGCAAGAAGAGTTGCGAGTGAGGGGTAGTAAGTCGCTGCGGGTAGAAGCAGACGGGTAAGGTGGGGTGGAGGGAGGTGCGGAAGGTTCAATTAGGTTAATTACTTCTCGGGATATAATTGCACCGAGATGGTTCCAAGTCTTCGAGGAAGCGAGAGAAGTTCAAAGAAGGCTTGCTCAAAGGTGGCGTTGAGTGGGTGGAGGGAACGAAAAACGTGGAGATGGTAGAGTGGGTGGGCATGGAGTTACTGCTGGTGGCGGTACGGGAGAGAAGGCCCCGCCGATGGTGTCTGGGAAGGGGTGGGCGGAGTAGAAGGGATGTCAGTGGGGCGAGTCTTGCAATGGTGCCGAGAGTGACGAGTGAGGTGGGGGAGAACAGCAATGGAATCGACGGAGACCCCCGTAGCAATTGGGGAATTAAATGCCCTGCCGCGTATGTCTGCGTGGGTTTCTGTGTCATAAAGCCCAAAGGAAGGAAAGAAAGACTATCTGTAGTAAGGTGCAAGATTAGGGTAGGCTGAAAGCTGGTGGGGTTTTAGAATAAACTTCTTTCAAAATTTAACCTAATGGAAACCATCGTCGACGGGGAAAAGGACAAATAATATGTCAAAGCACTTCGTTTTTCATGGCATTTCCTACAGTCTCACCGATATTGGAAAATGTTGTTTTGTGATATCACGGTCTACAAATAAGAGGTTGTCTTTCCAGGACAATACATTTCCAAAAATTTATAGATGGAGTCCATCTCACATCAATGACGTCAATGATAAATGAAGACTTCTTAGCATAAATCACTGATATTACTGTATCAGCGGAAGCAAAGACCTAATCACATAGATTCCAAAGAAAGCATTCAGAGATTCTCTTCCTTGGGTTGATCAAAAGAAAACCGTTCTTATTTAGAGAAATGGAATATTAAAATATATGTACTGGCGTAATGAAATTTTGATTTACACTTAGTGGACTTTTGACTTTGGCTTCTCTAAAAATTTTACGACGTGAATTTAACTTTTAAATGAAATATACAAAAGATTGAACATTTAAAAGAAAATATTAAATTATATAACGAGATAATTATTGTATGGGTCCATTACTAGGTTTCATACTCCCCGTATCCCTTAATGAATTACAAATTAATGGTCTTATTCTCCTCTTTAAGATAGTTTCTTTCAGAGTATTTCCACATACCATCTTTCTGGTTCGGCCAAAATAGGTTCATCATAACGAATTATATTCACCCAATCGACCATTTCTCTTCATTTAATTTCCTTCACACTAATATACTGTTTGTTTGTAATCAGGAATTAAATGACGTTGCATGATTTTCCTCTTAACGTAAAAGTGATTTACAATCAAACTTATACATACCTGTCTTGTTGAGTATTGCAATGAATTATCATCCTAATTGCATTATACTATACCTTACTAGCCATTTAAATTTCAAACAACATTTTGTTTTTTCTTTTAGATATCATCCTTCTACCATACTCAGAAAGTAATTAAGAGTTAAAATGAAATGAGTAGTTTCGTAATTCCACACACACTTCATTTAGAACTCAACCTACGTTTTGACGTTGGACGTCGTCATCAGGTGGTCCTCACAGAAGAACTCTTTGTCTAAAAACCTTCCGAGGGGGAGGAGGGTTGGTCAGTTTGGGAAAGAGGGGTTGGTGGATGGATAAAAAGGTTGAAAAAAGGTTAAGAGTGTATGAATTAGAGTGCTCGGATTGTTCCACAAAATAAATTGAGGAAGCCGGACGGAAATTTAAAGGAAGATTTAAGGAGCAGAAAGCATGTAAAGTGTAAGGAAGAGGAAATAAAATTCCTCTCTGCAAAGCACCTTATCAAACGTAACCACAAAGTGATTTTGAGACTAAAATCCTCCATCTAAAAATAAAGGCCATAGACTCAATCCATTGAATTGAAATTTAAAATGTGTCCATTACAAGGATGAACTTTCTAACGTACTTTTGATTCACTCCTACTCCCCGTTCCTAGGTCTTCCCTCTTTTACGTGCAGTGCTTCTCACAAGGTGTATCCCCCTCCAAAACAAACTCCGATTAACACTTAATGATTTTAGCCGAAAGCTCTACTTCCCTTTCCCTCCCTTTTATATTTTGATCTTTTTACTCCTTCACCCTAACTTCCACTCCCACTCTGACCAACACCTTCTTCCCTGCTCTGAAGGCATATGTACAAAGTTCTTTTCTGTGAGGATCACCTGATGATAACGTCCAGCACCAAAACCTGGGTTGAGATATAAATAAAGTGTTTTTGGAATCACTAAGTAACTTATTTTGTCAAATGTTGCGGACATTACATAACGTTTCGCCAGAGAAAACAAATTTTGTATTCAGGACTAATTCCTATGTTTAATCAACGGTCCCGTAATAAAATATTTAAATTAAACGAAATGAAAAATGTTTTGGCAACATTGTTTAGAGAAACAAATATTATTTATAGTCGAAATGATCAATATCCATGGCAAAATCACCATATTAATCTTTCTAGGAGTTGCAGTATGGCATTCAAATACCACTTTATACCATTTCTCCTAGTGATTCATATTCTATTCTCAGTAATCTCCGTTTGAACACTACTGATAAGGGAACAGGAGGCAAGATGGGCAAATGTCGGTCAGGAAAATGGAATTTTAGGTCATTTGAAGAGTATGGAATATGGAAAAATACTAAGATGGAGGTAAATTGCATGTAGAGAAGCATTTATCTTGATTAAATTAACCAGTTTTGATGATATTTGGTGCTGACGAAAATGTATTTGCCAATGTTCATCTACTTATAAAAGAAAACAGAAGAAGGATAAGAACCATTGTCAAAGATCCCGAGCGAGTAAAATACAAGAAGAGCATAAACGTGATAGAAGACTAAAGCAAAAGTTTTGGTCGATGAGGGCCAAGACGGAAGCATCGTGGGACAGTTTGGATTAGAAAAACGAAATATAGTAGGTAGGAAGAAAGACTAAGATTCAACCAATTGCGTATATATAGGACAAATTAAGGATGTAAGAAAAGAAATCTATCAAGAGATGAGAGGGAATGAACATTGAATCGAGAAGAAAAGAGCGATGCAGTAAACCGTCCCAAGGATTAAAATTCTGATGATGATGAATTATATTGCAAAGGATAAGTTCCTGAATAAGGCAGATGTCTTTTATGAAATGGCGCTCGCCGCGACAACCCAAATGAATAGCCTACCGTGGCGAATGTATATCCGTAAATATAGGCAACCGTATATACTCAGGTGTAATGCCATCGGCATATCATCAGGGATAAATCTCAATCTTACTGGGTAGAATATGATGCATTTAATATCAAGTGAACATCTGCCAAGGACCAACATATTTTTCTATTGACACATATTACGTATTTTTCTTGACATTGTGAAAATTAATATTTTTTTAAATGTATTTGCTGGAGGAAATGTTAAGGAATTTAATTATGAGAGGAAAACTAAACAGTTAACAAATTTAAAATGCTGAAAATTATTCTTAAAAAATCGATAATAATTCATTCAAGGGACTAAATAGGAATAAGGTATATATCGAATAAGATATATCTTATAGAAATAATTAGTGTTTTAAAAAAAATACAATTTTTTGTCAGCAACCGTAAACCTCCAAGAAATATTAACCCTTGAATATATATGTGAGATCTTCTTTTCCTTAGGTAAATAGTATCTGTTTAATTGTTATTAACATTATAATACATTTAAATTACTTTGAGTAATATGATTTCTTCAGCACAATATTTTTAAGTCTATTAAAAAAATTGAAAGTAAAATAAATTTCACAAAATGATTTTCTTACTGTAGTAATTTATATATTGTTCTTTCATAATCGATTCAGTTTATTGCATAGCGAATTTGCTTTTCAGACACAAGTGGTAAATATTTGGCCAAAAGGATTTTGTGTCCTATTACGACTGTTCATGAATATCTTGAATATGTCAACAATGCAAATTTAAAATTCTATTAGGCCTTTGTAAAATAGAAATAACAGCTAACTAGTTGAAACATGAATATTCAAAAAGAGACCAATCAAGAAGACTCAACGCTACTTTATAATTAAATTTCATTACTACTCAGATCATCCTACAGTTACGCTACTAGCTGTAGATATATTTGACGTGAGCCTGGTTCTAAATGTAATCATACATCGGCATTCAGTAATTCTAATAGCAAAAATTTGGAGAATTAACACCTCGTGTTCATGTTCTGCGTAATCGCAGGAAGTTTCCTGGATGGAGAAGGCGTCCATCACCTGTGGACCTCTGATCGCTGTAGAACGATAACAAAGCTAATAAATTCCTGTATCTAGGGGAATGAAAACCCAGGAGTTCCACCAAACTTACTCTACCCTCAAATACGTAGCTCCACGGTCATTATCGTGAATGAAAAATAAATTTTCATATTTTCCTTTTTTTTCGGGTTATATAAATTGCACCTAAAAACATCCAGTATTCGTTTAAAATTTTAGAGCAAAACTATTCCTAAGAACTACAGAATTAATAGCAAATCAGAAGATCGCAAACTATTAGGAGAATATTTATTCTATTTCAAGTATCTGTATTCTTGTATCAATTCTTATAATAATATCATTCACAAACATTTATAATAATCCAAATCAATTAGTTCCATCGGTATTAGCTAAATTAGGCTAACATTAGTCCTGGTACGATACGTAAATTAAATACATAAGTGTAGGATGTTCATTTACTTACCATATGCTGGCTTCCCATGAACACATGTTACATCAAATAAATCCTTCTGATTCGACTATTAGCGCTCAGTTCACTGGATGACCACGGTAATTAATCATGTCTTAATGAATAATTAAATTAACCTAAACAAACGCACTTTGTAAACACGATTTACGCAGTTTGTTTGATATATTATATGAGTAAAACTTACCTAGTATTAAGCTCAAGGACGTGTTAAATACGATTTATGTAAAAAACAGACGACCTGACTTAAATACGACTCCAACATAAACGTTAATTATTTAAACCCAACCAACATAAAGTTAATTTTTTAAATTTAAAACTTGGAAAGCACTGCATATTTTTATTAACGCAATTGATCTTTGAAGTCAATTATATGGACATCTACTTATCGCTGTGATGACGGGAAAAACGCTACACTCATTTGAATAGAATTTGAAGTAAGAATTTGAAACTGTAATCCAACAAATAAACGGTTATGTCACAAATATTTTTAAATTTTGGCAGGAATTTGAATTTTTAAAAATCCATGATTTAAATAGTATATGCTTATTAGGTTTTAAGAGTTTTGAAAAATAAATAACGTGAAAGATCAAGCATTAGCGCATTTGACATATTTATACCTATTGCTTTTTTATTTGTGAAAATAAAGTCACTCTATAATACTATTAATAACGACTACAACCAATAGCGACTAAAAAACCAGCCATTTTTCTGTTAATAACATAGGTGTCTTTTTAAATCAGCGCCAACTCCTGACATTGCAAGAGCGTACCACTGTTATATATAGTATACTAGGAGAATTAACGGAAAAAAATGAAATTGTATCAGAATAATAATTGATCAATGAAAATTGTCAAGGTAGTTCTGGAGGTCTGTGACATCAGTCGAATCAATATTTGACTTACAAGCTAGGGGTATACCGAAGACTCTTAGAATTAAGGTGAATTTTTGATAAAGCCTTTTCTTTCCAAATAATAGGGAAGATATTATTATTTCAGAATTTATCAACTGATGAATAGTTACCTGGTATAAAGATTTGACTTAGCTTTGCTAGAAAATAACCTCTAGATGACCAGTTATACACTTATAAGAGCAATGTTAGTTATCCTTGCCTTGGTCAGGCCCCACCTACAGTATGCTGCCAGTATATGGGATCCTCATAACATAAATTTGGTTTCGGAATTAGATCGAGTTCAGCGGAGGGGGGCTAGATTTGTCAAACATTGTTATGACCAACTCAGCAGCGTATCCACTTTGCTAGACAATTTAGGTTGGGATTCTCTTACACAGCGGCGTTTCCAATATAGATTAAACTTATTAAAAACATTTAAAGATGGGCCCTTTTCCGATGACATCAAGGATATAATACGAACCCCAACGTATTACGGTCGAAGGGATCACGAATATAAGACTAGAGAGATAGACTGCAAGACTGACAGGTTTAAAATGTCACTTTTTCCAAGAACGATAAGGGACCAGAATGCTCGTAGTCGAAATTCCCCAGGACTTAGTTCATTACAAAAAGTATTAACGTACAGGTTAGGGACTTCGCGAGGATGTGTATACATGTGTGTATGTATGTATGTATATATATGTATGTGTGTATATATATATATATATATATATATTTTTTTTTCCCTACAGGTTCCCCCCACCTTTCCTCACCTAACTCCCAACCCCCTCAACCCTTACCCTTCCCTCATGGTGCTACACCCCCTGCCACACACCTTTTTGGTGGCTCGCAGGGTACTTATGTAGATGTAGATGTATAGGGATCCTCATATATCCAATGTCTACGAAATCATGCTTCTTTGATTGGAAGTGAACCAGGGTCGATTACAATCAATGTTAAATTGGAGATATTACTGTTCAAAATGTTTTTTATTTATGATGAGCGGGGAAAAATATTTTTTTAACTTTCATACCTCTGACGTAACCATACAGATATGTATAGTAAGAAATACCTAAGCATGCATTAAGAGATAAGAATGGAAAAGTACCCATTTCAAAGGAATAATAACATATATAATATTTCTTAAGATATACTATGAAAAAACAAATAGCTTGTGTTTAAATAATAAAGTTAACGTTTAGACTTATTTTTTAATATGTTTTAAACAAAATGGAAGATTAATCTAGCATGAAATGTTAACCAAAATGTTTGAAAGGCCATTATATCTCAGTTTTTGTCCATCGGGTTGAAAATGTTAATGATGAATAAAAATTTTAACTCAAACAAAACAAGTCGTCAATCTAGAAGAGAGAGAGAATTTTTTACGTGCAAACGCGTAACATGAAAGAGTAATTATGGTTTGAGTGCTCAACTCAGCATAATATTGAATCATTTAATGTATATGAATATGGTAAAAAGAACAAGTATATCAGTATATGAAATGAAAAAAATAAACTTGTTGAAAAACAGAATTCATATTGATTCAAAATCATATTGATTGTACTGGGAACCTATCATTGTACACATGAAAATTTTGAAAAGCTGCAGGTATAAGTAAATTTTAAATCCACAGAATAAAATGCACAACATCTTATACACATCTGAAATTATATCATTGTAGATGAAAACAGAAATTGCTGTATGTAAGTTTCGGCAGAAATACCGATAAAAGCTTAAAAGATATTCACCATTATACTTTTACAAAAATTTAGAGGTCAAAGCAAACTTTGCTAATTAAATTTTAAGAAAATGGTTAGTCTTAAAAATTGAAATTTTATCGATAAAAATCAGAATATATATTTTTCAACATTTTATGTGCAATAATATTGGGACAAAAATTTACTTTTTAATTGAAAACATTAGCAAATATGTACTTAAATTAAACACGTGTAAAATGTCACTGAAAAATATTCATATGAGGCCATAGAACGTTCCTTTGCATCTCAATACTATGTCTTTAGACCTAAAAAATAGATTACTCCAACTCTAATAATATGTAACACCTTTTAACCCTAAAACCATATTAAAAGGAAAAAAATTGGAGTATATAACTTATTATAAAAGTAGTATAGCTCATTTATTACCGGACAGACGGACGGACGGCGGTTTTCTCGGCTGTGTTCATAGAAAGGGGGCCTCAGGAAGTGCTGGATACCGGTGGCAGTTGACTCCCAGCCTTTCTGGTGTGCGGATCGTTTTTTTGCAAAAACCTTTATAATGTGACCTTGTTACGCTCCGTCATGAACCTGTTATCTATCAGCGATATGCCATCAACTTGTTCGTTAAAATGGGCACAACCGAGAAAGGGACTCATGGCATGCTCAAGATAGCTTATGAGGCAACGTCAAGGGAAGAACGGTTAGTTTTGAGAGGCGCAAGTTATTTCAGGTGAGCAGAGAAAATATTGAGAACGCCAAACGTTTAGGACGCCCTTTGACCCCAAAGGTGATGAAAATCTTATGTTTGTTGGACAGGGATTGCATATTAAGTGTTCGCACGGTTTTTGATGAACTGAGTATCCCTAAAAGTGAAGTGCATCGACTTGTGGGCGAGAATATGGGCCTAAGAAACGTGTGTTCAAAGCTAATGCCGCGAATGCATAACTGACTGAGTACCGGACCTCCTAGTTCGATACAACGTGGCAACCCTTCCTCAGCAACCCTACAACCCTGGCGTTGCTCCACTGGACCTTTTTATCTTCCACCGTCTCAAAATCATGCTGAAAGACGTCACCACGGCTCAGTGACTGCGGTATAACAGTTCAGGAGGTATTTGAAGCGTGGAAAATTCGCTGACAGCGATGTGTGGAGTCACAAGGATCCTGATTTGAAGATTTTTGGTTGAATATATCAATTCTGGTAACAAAAGTTTTTAATCGGCTTATTTTTACTACTTTTGAGACAAAATATGTAAAAGCGAAATTTCCATTGTTGCTATGAGCATTTCTAGAATGGATAAAGCTTATTGTATAAAAAATAAACTAAAAAACATTTTAGGTCTAGCTTAATAGTTAGAAAAGTTATTTTGAATGTCCTACAAACTCTAAAGCTCACTCCATGACTCACATTCGTATTATCCAACATGTGCCGAAAAAATAAGAAAACCAAATGAAAAAAGAGAGGAAAACGGTGAAAGCGGAGATAGGTGAGAAGTCGGGTGATGTACTGACTCGGAAGAAAGGGTGTGGAGGGAATGTGAGACAGAAAGATTGCAGTGAAAGGGAAGAAAGAAGGAGAGAGGAGTAGTGTAGAAGTGCGAAACGGGGAGTTAAGGGCCCGGAGTCATTCCAGGTGTGAATGCCTTTTCGGGTTGGGTGGAGGAGTGAAGCTAATGGGCTGTAAGAAAAGTACTGGAGGGGGAGAGTGGGAGAATGGGGATAGAAGAAGGGTAGGGGTTGAGGAGCCTGAGAGTGGAATGATGGCCGGTGAGAAATGGGGAAGGAAGTGCGTCGGAGAGAGAAATTCGCCTGGACTGACTTAACATTGGAGGAAGAATTTATTCGGAGTTTTTCGTAGGGAGAAGGTTAGGCTCCCTTGTTGCACCAAGAAGTTTAACGTCCTTCTATTTCACCATCGTCCGTTATTATTGCTTCTTAGGACAGGACCACCCAGCAAAAACTGTATTTCATTTCCTGAACTTATGTCATTTATTTTTACTGAGGGTGTCAAGCGAGAATGTGGAATGTCTACAACTTTTACAGTAATCTCTTGCCTATTAAAATATGTGAC
This sequence comes from Hetaerina titia, assembly GCA_037158775.1. Classification (NCBI taxonomy): domain Eukaryota; kingdom Metazoa; phylum Arthropoda; class Insecta; order Odonata; family Calopterygidae; genus Hetaerina; species Hetaerina titia. The sequence goes on from CM073778.1 coordinate 33,451,523, forward strand.
AACATTATTATCAAAATATCATTACTATTAAATGACTTATATATGGTATGTCCACAATAACATTTAATTCGGCTGGTGGTTGCATAGGTTATTACTAACTGACCATGCAATGGACTTTAATTTCACAATGATACTAATGCTGATTTTTAATTTACCTCTATTTATTGTATGATTTATCGCATTGACTTTAGTATCAGCTATGTGGGATGAGTTACTTAGCTGCTTATTTCTTCTTTACTAGAATAATTAAAAAATTAATAAGGGCAAAAAGAATTACCTGGTCCTTTTTCTCCAAATTTAGGAATGGCAACAATAACTATACAGTAATATACGAGCAATATAACAATAATTATGTATCTATATTACTACTTCACGTGTTGTTTCCTTATAATGTTTGAAGACTCTAATCTAATTTCTCGATTTCCATGCATGGAGGTAAAAATAACAACCTTTTTCCATAAGATGTAAGTTAAAATCTAAACATATTTCCGGATAAGGATGCTTAGTTGAAATCCAGGAAAGGTAAAAACGTAGGTATTTTCCGACGGTTTAAAAATTTGCTTCTAATTAATGCGACACGGCCACAAATCATTCAATTAAGAATTTTCAGTGGCCATAATTCCTTCGTTCAAATGTGAAGGAATAATCACCATTAATTAAATGTAATACATTATGTTTACCTTAAGAAATGCTTTGAAATTCCTCTCACTTAACCAAGTGGTAGGCCTAGTAGAGTGATTCCTTCGCAACACAGGACACATTTGCACATTTAAACTTCTTTTCCTGGATATAGTATTCACCCTCGGTCGTACGTGCATGCTGGAAATATTCAACGATGACCTTAAAACACGATGAAAGGAAAGGTAATTTCAGGAATTTATAACCGTTCTTCCTCAGACTCAGTAAGGGAGAATGCGAGAGTAGGATCGGTGACGGACTGGTAGTGAGGGAGGAGAGAACCCAACCACTATCATAAGAGCCCCCAAATTCACATCACCGAGCGAACATCGACTAACAAATGGAGAGGGGGAGAATGGAACTAATATCCTTTTTTCAGATTGACGAATGATTATTTCGACGGCCCCTCGTGCTTGCTTGCCTCATGCAATAAATCCAAAAAGGCTCCAAAATAAAACTATCCAGAGAAACGCACACCCGAATGAAAAAAATCTTACTCTTCTCCTCCATCTCCACGTTCGAAGAAAGGGGAAAAAATAACATAAACAGGGAAAACTCTACACACCCCCATGAAATTCTCCCACGTGTCTCAAAATTTACGGATGATTGAGGAATATTTATCAAACGGAAGCATTTCTAAGAGGAAAGAAAGCGAAAAATGGAATGGGTGAGTTATTACAAGGAGGAGGTCGAGGATACAGGGACAGAGGATAGCTTTCAGGTGGCTGGTGTGAGGAAAAGGCGAACTGAGAGGGAGGGGAAGAGAGGGGATGAGAAGGGAAATTCCTCGAAATGGTGAAGGACACGGTGGCGGGAGGAGTGAAGTAGAGGCAAGGAGAATAAAGTGCAAATCGACGCGTTCAAAATGAGAAAATGAATAGGAGGGAATGAGAAAAAAGGTTGCTCATAATGGAAGGTGAGTGTGAAAAGAGTGGAAGAGAGAAAAAAGAGCGAAGAAGAGAGAGAGAGGAAAGAAGAAGCGACGAAAAGAGAAGTGACGAGAGACGCCGGGCTATGGAATCCGAATGGAGAAGGAGACGAAGCGGCGTAGGTAGGGGGACAGGAAATTGTGAGCCAAAACAAGGGCGCTACATTTTACCCGATATGGGAAAAGGAAATCAAGTGCTGGAAATACAACAACGAAATGAAAATTCCTGTGCGAGCTCGGGTGTCCACGGGAGGCGACGTCGAGGATGGCAAATGGATACTTCATTACTCACGCGGGGCGGAGTAGAAGTAAATGACGAGAAGGTTCCGGGGAATATACGAATATCGTAAATGGCAAAGGAATGAGAAAGGGAGTCACCGTTTCAAATTTTAAATGGAACCAAGAAATTGAACCAAATGAGCGTCGAGAGAGAGGCGGTGTTCACATAACACTTATTTAAATTTTAATTAACTACAGATTTTTTAATTCCCTGATCCAATAATATTGTTAGTGTTTTTATTCGATATCGTTGAAGCTATAGATATAGTTTAAAAATATGCATCGGTAGCAATGAGAGGTATAAACTCTAAAAAAATCGTTAACCAAAAATATATCTCTTTAATACATAACAGTTATCTCCATAGAGCTGTGAGGCAGATACTTTGCAGATAAAAGGAAATTTGGATTTTTATTTACACTTGTGAGAAATCGAACAACTTTACATTTTGCATGGCGAAGGACATTTCATTCAGTCCCATTTAGGAAAAATTCAGAGTAGTGACAATATAATAAGAAAATATTTGTAAAATGTGTTCGTGTCTAAAATCATTTTTACAAATATATAAACAACAATATATAAAATTGTATATATTAATATATGTGTATTAATATATACATAGGTTATATGTACACAAATATTTTATTATTTATATACCATTAGATTTATTTTAAAGCAGTTGAACTTAGAACTAAAAGCACAATTTTGTAGATCATAATATCAAGCTAATAGGTTATTGCTAATGGAGTTTTTCTCCATGTTTGGTAAAGTACACTATACTACGTTACAACAGGACAAGATTTTTCATCATGTTACTAGATTGAATTCAGTAATATCTTTTTAACAATTAATAATTTAAACAATAATTGTTTGCTCGACGATTTTTAAGAGTAGGAAGAATCATTTTATATTAAAAATTAAGGAGAATTCATTGAAATGCAAAATATTTATTCCCACATATTATATATTAGCTAAGAATAATGTGCATAGCAGAATACAATACGTCAACAAACATTTCATCTGACAGAAAATCACTAAATATTGAGTATGATAAAAATACGAGTTACCTTATCATAATTCTAATCAAAAATACATTTTTACGTCTTCATAAGGTAAAAATTATAATCACTTTAAGACCAGGATAAATGTAAAAACTTTAAAGAAAAACGTTCGAAAGATTATTCCCAATATATGTCTAAATTTAATCGGCATAGGGAAAGGCACTGGCCCACCTACCCTGATTTGTGTATTTCACACGCCGTCGGGTTTTCTACTGGGTGAAATCTGCCACCACCTGTTATATATATATGTCGGCCTACTCCGAGGCCTATATATGTGTATATATATATATATATATATATATATATATATATATATATATATATATACAGAATAAAACAGATAACACGTAAAAGGACACTCACACTGTAGATGATTTAAGCTTTCGGCCTACTCCGAGGCCTTCTTCAGGTCAGACTGAGAATGAGTCTGACCTGAAGAAGGCCTCGGAGTAGGCCGAAAGCTCAAATAATCTACAGTGTGAGTGTCCTTTTACGTGTTATCTGTTTTATTCTGTGTTCTATTGTGCCGTCCAAAAGTTATATTGCTCTCATGAGTACTTCCGCATCATCGATATATATATATATATACACTTTTTTGGAAAACCCACAAACGTGTAATGTAAATTCACTGATAGTCATAACAAACACAGAAACCAAAACACAAAAGAGGAAAAACACTGGTTCTCGAATTTTCGGTGGTCCAACCACCTTTCTCAAGAGGAATTAGGAACAGAACTCTGTTCCTAATTCCTCTTGAGAAAGGTGGTTGGACCACCGAAAATTCGAGAACCAGTGAGTTTTTCCTCTTTTGTGTTTTGGTTTCTGTGTTTCTTATGACTATCAGTGAATTTATATATATATATATATATATATATATATATATATATATATATATATATATATATATATATATATATATATATATATATATATATAGATGATTTCTTCGAAGTAACACGGAAGTGTTGAATAAAAAACTTAGACAGTAACACACAGCACGAGAACACATAAAAAGAACACTCACAATAATATCTTGATAATTTCGACGGACTAAAAAAAAATATATATATATATAATGCATGCAATAAATTATTAATGGAGGTTATTAATACTGCACACTGATTTAAATAGGACTTTACATATTTTTAGAAACATAGCACTTTCATTGGAATATTTAATGCTGGCCAAATGGAAGGTACATAATTTACTGAGTGCTGTTTACCACTCACGTGTAATTATTGACTTGTGGATTAGATTAAATTATGGGTTGTGCACCATACGGTTTGACTAAATTTGAAAGTTATTGGCGTACTACCTCCATTCCTCTCTCTTTTTCATTCTTGTACGTAATGGTATAGGTTTTCCGACTTCATATACCATGCAAAATCTGACACAAAAATTACTTAGTTTCCCCTTCCAAATGACACTGCATTTCTGAGCAAACGGAGAAGAAGCTACCAAGAAGGAAACCGATGAAGGCGTGACAAAAAATGCAAGAAATATATAGAGGGAAGAATCCGGGAAGATGTGAGGGAGAGTGGGTCGGAGGCAGAGCGGTGGAAAAACAGAGAGGCGAATGCTCAAGAAAAGCGGCGCTCGCGAAGCGAGAAAATGGGGCTTTAAATGAAGAGGAACGTTTTCGGAGACGTAAAAGGGACGGACTGAAGGCGGATAGGGAAGGGGATGGAGTGAGCAGGAGGGCTGGAAAGCGGGAGAGAATGAATAGTGGGTGGACGCGGGTGGCTGAGGTGGCAAAGGGTGGTTTCTCGATGGGGAGGAGAAAGGGAATGGGGAAAACGAAGGAGGGGATGAGGAAGAAAAGCCTTTGATGAACGAGGTGATTGGTTTTCCTGATATGAACACTAAGGGCTCCTGAAGAAGGGGAAGGAGGTCCGAGAAAAGGAGCGAAATGGGAAGGGACGAGAAAGGAGGGGGAAGGGGAGAAAAAAGGAAAGGAAAATGAGGGCCACGGAGTCGGCCGAAGGGGCGGAGATCGTGAGAAAGTATAGGCAGCAGGGTGTGCGTGCGGGAAGGGATAGAGAGAGGACGAGGAGGTGGGATCCCCCCCCACGTAGGTGCAGACGCGGAAAGGGAGAAGGCGGGCGGGAAGGGAGTTTAAATGGGAAAACTTTGAGCACCCGCGAACGAAGGGCAGGTTGGGCGGGTTGGCAAACGCAAAGGTTTGTGAATGGGTGAAGGCAGAGAGGAACAACCGCGGTGAAAAATGAGGCACTGGCAGATTCAAGGAAAATAAACAGAAATCCTGAACTGATGAATACTGTTGTTTTATTCCGCTGCGTCTAGCAAGGACGTTTACCTCGTGCAAACTTCTCTGGGACGAAGAAATATTCCCACCAATGTCTAATCTGGGAGAATATGGGTAAATGTACCGAGTGTGGCTTTTGGATCACGGGTTTGGATTCGTTCAATTTGTACGTTATTTTGGAAACATTGAAAGCACAATTTCTAATATATATTCGATGATCCAAAAAGTTACGAATGTTGAAAACGAATGCCAACAAGACTGGGCTTCTGTGTAATAGGTATCATTCAAATACCTAAGGAAAAAATACCAAATTTCATTCTGTGGTAAGACGTAATGGATGAGTTACTACCATAATAAATGAAGTTTCAGAGTAAACTTTGCAATTCCAAGTCTTAAAAATGGAAAATCATATATTTACCGTTAAATAATATCTTAATAGCAGATGAAAAGGTGTCGTAAATTTTAAGCAACGATTTATTCTGAATAAGAACTTCATAAATTCATTTGGGTGGCAAGTATTGTTACCTGACCTGTAAGTACATATGACATTCATTAAATAGCAAATAAAATAGGTTAAGTGTAGCGGGTATAGTTTCAATATTCAGAAGAATGTTATTTTCCATAATCTTTCATCCTTATTTCTTCTAAAACATTCTTATATTCAGCGAAGTTCGAAGCTAATTCATCAAATTCAGGTTAATCTTTGATGAGACGATTTAAAAAAAAATCCAACTGTTTATGCGTTAATTGAATCAATTAGTGCTTAATTGAAAAAATGTCAATGTAGTATACAGTTTTGATTTGCTAATTTAATGTAATTTCCGGGAAAATATTTAAATTATCAATGTATTGGTTTTACTCACTCATACAATTTACACAACGATTCGACAAGAAGTGTATAGTTTGAGGTTTCTGCGTGGAGGTAAGATATTCGTTAACAACACCACTACGACAGTATACCGATATATGCATTTCACCACGCGGTGAAAGTGCCAAAGGGACACCCAATGGGCATGCGAAGTTAAGGATCATGAGTTTAGACAATGAGTAATATTACATATTAATAAGTTTCCCAGTTGAATTATTTACCATATCCGATGAAAAGTACATTGTCTCATCTATCTAAAGTTTTAAGGAAAGATTAATTATATTTGTGGCCAGTTAAGCATGACAATAATGGAAAAATAGGCTATTAGGAATATTATAAATTAGGTCGATGCTAAATAGCAAAAGAATAAACTATTATGCACCCTCTACATTAACGCGTTCTTCATAAAAAAAAGCTTAATTATAAAGTGAATTCTAATAGGATGAAGTCCATTGATTAATATGAGTACTTGCAACATCTATCAACGTTTCCTTAATTTCAAAGGAGGAAATACTTTCTAAACACATGTCTATTTTCAGACTAAGTAAGTTAGATGCAAATAGCGGCAAATAACTTGCCAGTATATTGAATAGCTGAAATATTTCTCTTACAAAATAACTAATTTTACCTTTTCATTTAAACCCCTGTAATATTTTGGCACATAAAACTAACACTGTATGATTAAAAACTCATTACAGCGTTTGAATAAAATATTTTTCTAATGACTTCCATGGAAAATGAAAAGAAATTGCAGCTAACACTCAATAGCATTCATTTAAATGTTAGAACATGAAAATATTATAGGAACTGTGGAGATTAATAGATATTTTTCAGAAGCAAGGAGCACTAAACATATTTTTTTGTAAATCTTCAATGAGAAATCCCCTAGGTTATACATATTTCTTCAATTAAGTAATTGCATTTAATTATCCTAGATTTAATGTAAGTTAATTAATTATCCTACCCCCGATTTTATCTTATCCCGGAGCTTACATGGAATTGATAAACCTTGTAATGTGACGCTTGAGTGAGAATCGTCCGAGTACTGTATTTAGCAATGTATGTTTACTCAATGTTTCAGTAAAATATGTACATTCTACAGATTGCATATGGGAAACAATTGTAGTTTATAAATTCATTAGGCTGTACTAAAGGTTTGTGGCCCTTTGAATTTTTTGTACAACCTGATAAAAATATAAAAGGCCAAAAAATGAATATGAAATGATTATGAAAATAGTTCTTTTTAAATGCTAATTCGTTTTGAAATTACAATTGCAACAAACATATTAAAGGAAATATTTCATAATAATAATTCTACAAATATGTTTGCAGAAACTGCAGTATATGAAGCACCAATATTATTTTACGATTCAAAAAATCTCTAAAAACGGGAAATATATTTGCAAAATATTTTAAATAAATAACAGTGTTCATTTTTATCAAATACAGATGTGCATAGATGTATATTTTTACCCTAAATGTTTTGAGTACAGATCCAATATAGAGAAGGAACGGAAACACCTACCTATTTTAAACAAAAATACATGAATAGTTTACTCAAAAGTTTTGACGGATAAAAGTATTTAATCTTTTATATGTATACAAATATATATAAAAATATATGTGACTGAAATATATTTATACATATATATAGACATATATATATATATATATACATATATATATATACATATATATATATATATGTGTGTGTGTATATATACACATATATATGCATGTACGTGTGTCTATATATATATATATATATATATATATATATATATATATATACATATATATTAATATGTGTGTATGTATTTATAAAAATTCCCCTCCCAAATGAGATACCGCACAAATTCATATAGCCGGTAAAAATTACTCAATGCATGTTCTTCATGTGTGTACTTTGAAAAAAATATGTATATATATATACACACACACACATACTATATATATAATATTTATTTTTTTAAAGTACACACACATGATGAACATGCATACAGTAATGTTTACCGGCTATATGAATTTGTGCGCTAATGTTTTTCGGTAGGGAAATAGGTAGGTCTTTGAACTAATGATTATAGGATGGAATATCGCGCCTTAATGAATTAGGTTATTTAACGAGAAGCGATGGGGAGGGAGAGTAAGGAGTGGAGCTGGCCAGGAGGGTCAAGGGAAAGGACAGAAAGAGAAAAGATGGACGGGCGAGATCCAAAGAGGTAGGAGGGAGGTTTTGGGGTTCTGGAAGGCCGAAAGACGCATTAGGGTGTGAAGAAGCCATTAGAGTACAAACTCAGATTAGGTAAAGATAAAGGCTAAGAGACAGGAAGGTCCAGGGGCTCAGAAGGATATGGGGTGAGGAGAGAGTGGGTGTAGATAGAGAGAAGAGGTAAGTCTGGAGCAAGAAAAATGACAGGGTGAGAGAGGTGGACCAATGGAAAGGAAATGAGGAAGGTGGAGTAAGTAGAATAAAAAGTTGAAAATATTCCTTTACTCCACAGTAAAAAAGGTGGTATCAGCATTTCAGATATATCTATATAGGGGATTGGTACAAGATGTCCGTAATGGATTAATAGGGTTTAATAAATGAAAATATCAAACAAAAATAAACTAAGCAAAGGTAGGTGATTGATTAAAACTTCTCAGTAAAATAACCTTTTTAATCAGATTTAAAAACTAAGTAATAAACCTATGAATTAGATAACCTTGAAATAAGATCCAAGGATATGAAACCATGAAGATTGGAAATACCTGGGAAAATGAAAATCTTGTACCTCTTCGTGGATATATCCATTTTTCGGGTTCCTGCCGCGTTGGTAGTCATGCTTGACGACAGTTTGGAAGGAAAATGGAGACATCCACGAATCCTGAACGCCACGGAAGACTACGATCCAACATCTTGTACCTCTTTTTGGTACAGTGAATGAATTTAGAAATCTCACAATATTACGGCAATATTTGTCCCTATAAAAGGTTACCTTTCATAGTAAACGATAACATACAAGGATAGCAGAAATATGTTAGTTTCTTTGATGTTCAAGTTTTAGAATGAAATAACTAAATGAAAATACAAACGCTAAGTTATTCTACGCCATTTACATGCACGTGTATTGAAATCATGTGTGCTTTGATGTAGAAAGCAAATATTAGAATATTATTTTGCGCTGAAATACATGAAACGAATGATGAAACTTTTAGTTGGAGAAACGAAGATTAAAATTGAAATCATAAAAAACGATAAAGGCGATGTCTTAATGGAGTGGGAGGTAGGTCCTCTTCCGGAATACTTTCTAGTTTCTTTATTTATATCTATATGTACGTATACCCCGCAATTTACTAAATAAGTTTGTGGCATGGGGTTTAAGCGCCTTGTGATATGGGTAAGGGATAACGGAGTATATTATCAGCAAGCTTAGTTTGTTCCCATTTTCATATCTATTAATGATACTTCCCTGCATTTTCTTTTATGCATTAATAAAATTCTTCTTTTATTTAGCATTAAGTTCAGGATATCAGACGCACAGACGCAATATACTATAGGTTCGTAACTGAGTCTTAAGCATGATCACCAAGCTTGTCATGGGAGTCAAATTAGATGTTTTTGGAATGAAATAACAGCTTTAATTACTTAACCGTCACGGATGGAATAGAAAATTATGGTTAAATCTCATTATCGAACCGATTTTAGACTTTTAAATACGGAGATAAGCCATTAAAAACCAGACAGTGTATATAAACTATCGCCAGACTTCAAATATGCACTCAAAAGTCTTCGAAGTAGCATTCTTGTGTGTCCACACACAAATGCCAGCGGGTTTCCTATGTCTCGTACGCTCTCTTAGAGGCGGTGCCCGGAAGGCTGCTAAGCGCCTTCGACACGGCCTGTTGTACCTATCGGCCTTCAACCGAGCCGTGGTGACGTCCTTTCAGTTGAAATTTGAGTCGGGGGAAGAGGAAGAAGTGTGGTGGGGCGTTGTAAAAAAATTTAGATCCTCACTCACATGGTAGAGAAGCTCTTTGGAAATCCGCGTGAGAGTTTCCTTTTGTTCTTGTTTCCGAGAGCACTCGCGGCACCAACGTCACGCAACCTTTCGTCATGCCCATGTTTTCGTTATAAAGCGATCCACATTATTTTAGGGGCTCCAAGTTCATCAGAAAGGATGCGAACACTTAATCTACGATCCCTTTCCAACAAAGCCTTAACTCTTGCAAGAATTACGTCACTTTTGAGGGCGTCCTAAACGTTCGGTGTTTTCAACATCTCTGTCCACCCGAAACAACTTGTGCCACTCAAAAATAGTTTTAACTGTAATTTGCCCTTGGCTATATCATCATAAGCTATTTGAAGTATTTCATGAGTCTTTTTCCCGGTTTTCCCCAGTTCCTCGCAAAATTTGATGCTGCAGCGCTGTTCCAATAACCGTCCGTCTGTCTATCCGGGAAAAAATAATCATACTACTTTTGAGATAGACCTTGTATGTGAGAGATAAATTTGAACAAAAATCCGAAGAAAGTAGGAAGGCAAAGGTTTATGAGGAGTAAAGGAGAACAAAGAATACCAGTATAATCATTTAATAAAATAAATCTTTCTACATTAGGTATAAAGGAAGAGAGACTTTATTCTTAAGCAGCATAGTCTGCATTTCCTTACACATTCCCGCAAGACGCAGTGAGTATTCGTATGTGCCAGTCACGTCAGATCGCTGCTGTTGAGATAGTTGGTGGTTTCATCATCAAAACAATTCAAAACCATAGTTATCAAGTAGAAGGTTGGTTTGATAGGTATGGATGGAGCTCACCTAGTCCGGCGTGTTAAGTTCACATATCAGGGTAGTGGGGATAGTTACTTTGCCTTTACCGCCTATGAGATCCCAGGACGAACGAATACCCAAAAATCGCAATATTGTGGTGAACGTGTGTGTATATTCTGGCGTCCACGAGGTTTAAATCCGGTTCCTGTAGTCATAACCTCACTAACCTAACCAACTGTACAACTAGGATACATAAAAAAAGCGTTAAATGTGTATAAAAAAATTATTTTTTTTAAATTGGTAGAAGCATTCTTTACCTTGTTTTCTACCGTTCTGTAACATAATTGAAAATCTACATTTTTTGGTACTCAATTTTCCCATAACTATCTTAGAATATAGAAAAATTGAATCTCTATAAGAATATATACGAGATCTCCTACGTGAGATTAAGTTATATATTATCGATAAATTAAAGGATACCAGAGAGTTAAACCTCAAACGTTTTGAAATTTCTTGTACCTTTGTTAGGCCGGAAACCTTTCAGACCACCCTGTATATATATTCTTTATTCACTATTCACCCAGTAATCAACCCGAAGGTCGGTTTAATAGGTGATGATAGGGCTCACCCATGCACTAAGCTCGACGGCGTGTAAATATTCACACATCAGGGTAGGGGGGCCAGTTCCTTTCCCTGTGCCGGTTATGATTTCCCAGGAAGATCTGGTACCCGGTGGAGCTGCAGGTGCCCAGAGTGCCTTGCCCGGGAACCGAACATGGGACCCTCCGGTCAGTAGTCCAACGCTCTACTCCCTGGACTGGCGCGACCTGTTATATATTGTTTTCCTATCCAATTTCCTTATATCTATTTCTATATGTGAATTAATATATAAAAATACATACATATGTATATATATACATATATATGTATGTATATATATATATATATATATATATATATATATATATATATATATATATATATATATCATTCGTCAGTGAATCCAACGGATCTCCTGTAGTATTGAATAATCCTGTTTTGGTTGGTAAAAGAGAAGTATCAATCATACGATTTTCCAGCTTGCTTGGAAATAATCGTGTTTAAGTTGACATTTTGTCAAATAGCACATTAAATAATTATCAATGTTCATCTCATAGTTTTCTGGAACAACAAATGAAAAAAAAATTGGTACGTAAATGATATATTTGTTGACATCTTTATTATCCTATCCTCCTATTTTGACATCTATATTATCATCTATATCCTCCTATTAAAGTATTTTTACATTTTATTTCAATAAATAATGCTTGTTGAATTAGTTTAAGGGCCATTTTTGGCACCATCATAGCAACACCGACTGTTTTAAGTCCATGTAGGGGCTTATCCATTCCCCCTTTAAATGTATTCGTCAAAAATACAAAGTATTAAACTTCATTAAATGATACGCACTTGGAGGTTTGTACAACAGCTTTTGAATGACGACTTTTTCTCTTCTCCTAGCTATCAAGAGTAGTTAATTGAACAATTATTATTAACAACGTCTTTTTCATATGTATTATCAATACTGCTAACAAGGACAAATCTGTTCTAATAAAAGATAATTTTCATACACATATCTCTCTTTTACTATCTCTTAGTTTTTATAACAACTGCGTCTTGACATGATACTTGGGCCTTTGTTTGGTATTTTGTTAAAGTATCTAATTCCAACTAACAAATTTATATTACGGAATAGTTATTCTGAAAAAGCATATATGATTAATTCTCAATCAAAATATTTGTTCTGTATTATTTTATTTGATTCCACGTTATTTCCTATTTTCACTTGTTTTTTGAAAAAATTGTATTTCTTTCTTTTCCATTGAATGATATCTATTAATTTCTGGTATTATGGATTAAGGAAATGCAAATGTAAAAATTTAGTGCCCTAAATAAAAAAACCAAAATATTTTATATGAGAAAGTAACTAATTAACAACTCTGGAGAGTAATGAATTATCTATTTGATGGTAAGCTAGAAATTTTATTGGAATAACTAACAGGAAACCTGAGAGTATGTTTAAAATGAGATGGTTCGAAGAACGTTAGGGAATGCTCTGACCAGCCTTGGAATTAATTAGTTTCTAAACTGAGATGACTAAAACCATCTTCTCTTTCGCCAAATTATTCCCAACGCTGGGCTCTACCGAAAATATTTTGCTTCTTATCTGCTCCTTTTTCTTTCGCTCGTTTTCCTCCAATTTTGAAATGAGAAGAGCGAATGAAGAAAGAAGAGAGATTGAACATTAAAACGAAATGTGGAAAGGTAAAGGAGAGGAAGACATAGGAAGTGAAAAAAAGATATCCTTCCATGAAAGATGGAAAAAGGTGGGGGGCAGTGTGGTGTGGGAGAGCGAGAGAGAGGTTAGTAAGGGAGTGGGTTAGAAAGTTGGGCGACGGGAGGGCGGTGGGTGGGTAGCTCCAAGAGAGAATAAAAGGATTGAATGCAAGGGGAAGGGACTGGTTGAAGCCAGCTCTCGAGCATCGCATTAACACCCTCACCCCTGGAAAAGAAACTTTGTCTAATCTCTCAGCAGAACTTCAGCGCACCAAAATCCTTCTTTTTGAGCTCCCCTTCCCAAACACACACGGCCAGGCATCAGACACTTTTTTATTTCCCGCCAACCAAAACTCCTTCCTGTTAGTGCTTTCCTGTTCTCCACTCACGTCAACATGAAGTACAGGCAAACTATAATATGAATTCAAAATACAAATTCAGGAATGTATTTCTTCATTTTGAACTATGATTTCAGAATTGGTCACTCCATTTTGTAATTCGACATAAATCTTCAATCAAGTCGTGCAATTTGAATGTAAAAAATTACTCATTCTATTTTATTCAATGTACTTCGCATAAATGTACTTTGGTTAAAGTATTTTGCATATAAATATACCAGTTAATGACATTTTGTGAATACACTTTACTTACACATTTCATTTATTTTATAAAATCATATTGCTTAAAATAGGAACTGTTTTCGTCCAAAGAATTTTTCTTATTGTACTCTTAGATAATCTACAAATATCAATTTACAGATATATATATATATATATATATATATATACATATATTCTCACATTTATTTGTATTTAGCAGGAAATATATAATATATTGAATAAAATTCCTTCAACTAATTTTATCTTCTCACATATAGCAACTATGGAGCAAAGTTCATCAAAAATTGTAAAACATATCTCCCTTGTTCTGAAAAGTGCAAAATAATCACTTAATAGAGCTGAATTAGTGTCGTCTAGTGAAGTAAAACAAGACGAATCTATATGCGGCTGAATTAGAGGGAATGCTGTCACACGACATCTACCGAATTTTGGATAAGTGGCACCAATATTTCTCCATTATTCTTTATTTTTCCCATTGAATCTAGTAGGGGTGTATCAAAGCCTTGATAACCTTGGTTAGTAAGCTAACAGAAAATATATATTACACTGATCACTTCCCGATCATAGACCAAATTCTTTTGTTGTAATTACAAATTGAACGAATAAAATGTCACCCTGAATCTGAAAAAAATAAATTCTTTTGAAATATGCCATAATAAGCGAGACCATTGATTTACCATGCATAACTACTCTGCTTCCAGTGTTCTAAAAAAATCATATAATTCCGAATTTGGAAAAGTGCCAAACCGTGCTTACATCAACTAGCGTTTATGACTACTCAAATGATATTTCTAAGAAATGCTCCACTGAAAACTTATAGAAACCTTCGCTATTTGTAATTTCTAATACCTAAAATGGTCCATTCCCTATTATTGGCCACTGGAATTTTTATTCACTTCAATGATAAATATCCAGTAGGTCTCATTTGTCGTCCTTTCCGCAAACCCACCCGCCTATTATTCCTTCCTCTCCGAACCCACGCACCCGATTCCCTCAGCTACTCCCCCCCAACATCCATCCCCTCATGACTCCAGCGATCCTCCCCACTCCACCCAAGGCCTTGTCTCCTACTCTTCATCCTCCCACAGGGCGCACCCTTTCCACCCTCTTTCCCAATCCACTCCCAAATTTTATTCTCCCTCCTATTCCAACGACTAAAGCCTCCCGCTTCTCCCACTCACCTCCCACCCCTCCTCCCCTTTTACCTCCTAAAGCACTTCCTCCCCCAAGCCTGCATCCTCATTAAAACTGCAAAAGAAAATATCAATAATAAGTTTCAGGGAGAGTTTTGGGACGATGGGATGGAGAAACGGAGTGGAATGGGGGACATGAAGGGTGAGGAGAATAGTTGAGGAATGGGGGTAAATTGTTGTTCGGGCTGTTGGGGGTTGGGTACGAGATGATAGGAATAGGGTGGGGAGTTCTCCTCTCACTTTGGGTGAATAAAGACGCTGGGGTGAGGGACGATTGCGTCCCGAATATCTGCCGGGCTTGCCGCCTTCGGCCGGCAAAGGATAATGCGGAGTGTGTTAAGAAAGGAACAAGGAAGGTTTTTGGGTTTGGCAAAGGGGTGGGATAAGCGGGGAAGGGGGAAGGCGGCTTGAATAATGGCTGATGGAAAGAGAGAGAGAGGCGGTGCTAAATTCTTCCCCTCCTTCCTCTTCCATCCACACCACCGAAAATATCCCAAAATAAATGCCTCTTCCTCATATTCCCAACCCACAGCCCTCCTCCACACTCCCATCCCACTTCAAGTTTCCCAAAGCTAAATTGACCAACGCGAGGTCGGCGGAGCAAGCGGGGATTTTTATTTTTTTAATCATTATTATTATCATTATTAGTTTGGAGATTAAAGAAAAACATCCCTTTCTTTAAGAGCCGGCGAGTCGAGAAATTAATCTAAATACACGCTTTCTTTTTTTGACCGTCGTAGTTAACCGTCTCAGGCCTAATTAAACACTGGAAAATAGAGCTGACACATAAAAAGCAAATGAAGGTAAAAGAATATTCTAAAAGACCTCAGCAATTATATGAATTTTTATTAACATTTTAGAAGATTAGAAGTGTTAACGAGTCCAGGTCATGGTGGTCAGTTGAGTACATTTTGAATACGATAAGCGCATATTTGAAGCCTAATTGGCTAAAATTTTACCAATAAAATATTATCCTCATAATATATTAATCGACATTAACATACTTTTTTCAATATTTCCTAGTTTTAATAAATGAGAGATAGAAAGAAGGGATTATATGTGTGTAAGTAATTAAGCAGATGGTACTAATTTTTAATGAAGAATATGAAGGATGTTCTGAGCATCCTCCATATTCCCGGCCCGGCAAGTCGAAAGATTCGGTGTTCAATTCGTGATCAAGGAAATATTTTTGTAATTGTGGTCTGCTCGATTCCGTCTTCCACTCTTTTATGCTCGTCCTTTTTATCTATTCCTATCCCTTTCCCTAAAATCTATTTCAATGTGAAGGAATATTTTTTCCCTACATGGCGAGTTTTAGTGTTTGAATTTCTATATGTATATATATATACATACATACATACAACCTGCTAAACCGACCTTCGGGTTGATTACTGTGTTTATCGTTTATATATATATATATATATATATATATATATATAAACGATAAACACAGTAATCAACCCGAAGGTCGGTTTAGCAGGTGATGGTAGAGCTCACACATGTACCAAGCCCGACGGCGTGTGAATAATCACACATCAGGGTATGGGGGCCAGTTCCTTTCCCTGTGCCGGTTATGGTTTCCCAGGAAGATCTGGTACCCGAAAAATCAACTAGCTTGGGTGGAGCTGCAGGTGGCCAAAGTGCCTTGCCCGGGAATCGAACCCGGGACCCTCTGGTCAGCGCTCAGTCCAACGCTCTGCCCGCTAGACCACCGCGGCCCGCATATATATATATATATATATATATATATATATATATATATATATATATACATACATACATACATACATATATATAAGATAACTTCTTCGTTGCTATTAAATCTTCCATTTTAAATCATGTATTTAAAGTAGCATCAGAAACAATATTAAAAAGTACGAACATGAGCGTGTTTGTGATTATAACCAAGATATATTTGGTAAAATTGAAGTTTATTATTTATAATGGTTTCTTCAGGAATTTATCATTGAAAGATAAAAAATAAATATATATCACACATACGAAGCATTTGAAATGAAATATCTCATTTATTTTGGCAGAAATGTCATTTGATTTCTAAATTAGCTCAATTTATAGTCAAGAAAATCTCCTGTTCAATTCTGACAAATTCCTGAAATTTAATCGGGCTGTTAATTTCTTAGAAGCGAACGCAGATAAAAGTAATCTGAAGTGGATTTTAGGAAATAGACTTGGCCTTCATAAATTAAAAAACGATGAAAATGCGGATCAATGAATTCTGAATCACATCTGACGAATATTGGTGTCCTATTGTTACTAATGAAACGCTTTTCAGTTCATTTATGAAGTCATACGATGACAACCGGCGAATTAATTTTGAATATTTTGCGAAAAAATCTGCAATTGTGTTCCTTACCGTTTTGATCTACTCATCAGGGACAACGTGGAATGAAAATGTACAATTTGGAGGGCTCAAGAAAAGGAAGAGAGAATTTCCTCTCACGAGTAATGCCTTTCCTCGTCTCTAATCTCTTCCTTTGTGGATAAGGGATTCGAGTGACATTTATTGCCCATAGAGCAGTCTTCCTCTCGACCTCCAGGGTGCATTAAGCTGGCTGGACAATCGACAGTCGTTAAATTCTCCGCAAAGGTCTGTTGTACTCCACCGTTCGCCACGACACGTAATAAGGGTCCGGCCGCGCCCCATTGGCGAACCACAAGGGGCGGATGGGGATTCCGACCGCAGCTCAATAATGAATCATAACCAGCGGCTGCAAGCATTGGTTTTCTTCGGAAATGCAATTCTCAATTCCCCTTTCCTCTTTCATATGGCTCCTTGTAATGTCTGATCGACTACAAGTATGAGGAGAGTATTAAATTTAAGATTTATCAGGTAGTGCTCGTGCAATTGATTTCAAACCCGTTAAGTTAACGTATTTCCTTTAATATTTTAATTACATGCTTGAATTATGATTTTATTTTTAAATATCCCATTTAGATTGGAATGCGATTTTAAAAATTCAACTTTTGCGAAATAATTTACCCATGACAAATATCACCCAATTATGTTTAAAATTATTTTTAATATTAAATTAAGAGGGGAGTCCGCCTTCTCTGAGATTTTTTTATAATGTGTTACAAACTTAAATACATCTATTTTTATATACGATGATAAGCGATGATAAGAGATTTTTAAAAAATCGACAATAAAAGCACATAATCATCAGTACTCACGGTTTGTCCCAAAAAACAAGCTGAAGAAATTGGGGGAAAACTTTATTCTGGCTCAAAGTACAAATTACTAAAACTCTTCAAAACAGCACCCTTGTGTATCAACCCTACGATCTCAGAGCCTCTGCCATGCTTCTGGTACGCTTCCTGGAAGTCGTTGAAGGGAAACTCGTTCAGGTACCTCGTCACGGCCTCTTTAACAAAATCAAGTGGTCCAAAATGGCACTCAAATGGGTTGTGCTGGGGTCGTACTCAAAGGCCCATGTCTCGTAATCACTCATTCTTTAAAAATTGGGTCATTATCATGTGGTTCATGAGGCTCGAGGCAAGATTTTCAAAGAAGCAGTCATACGATAGTACCTTGGGGACCATCTTGGCACATCTTTCTCATGACTAAGTGTTACGTAAGAATGTAATGCACTGTCGTTATCTGAATATTGCACTTTTTTTACATCCACATATGATCACTGGGAGGTCAATCGGAATCGACCATGTTTCTCACTCGTTGCACATTTTCATCACCATGTGTTGTTGTTGGTGGATGTCCAGGGCATTCGTCATCGTCAACTTCCTCATTACCCTCCTTGTGTAAACGGAAACCATCACTTGGGACATTTCTCTACCCCCATAAGCATCCTTAACCATGGTTATGACAACCAAATCCAATTTCCCAAGCTTAATGCAAAATATTTATCGCATATCAATGCTCCACGGAAAGTGGCATCATGAATGCACGACCCTCGAACAGGGATTCAGTCACAGCAATTCGCAGACTGTAACGGCCCGCGGACAACTTACGCGGATCATGTTGCTTTTTCAGGACCTCGCATTATTTTTCCCGCTACAAATCATTACATTTTAGTCTTCCACTATAACTACACATACCATATATTTTTAAGCCATATCTGGGAAAATAATGTCTTTGTACACAATGCTTACAACACAGTAACCTATCATACCACTTTATGAGATCGTCATGGTAACAATAAAAATATTGGGTAAAATTTACTTTACATTCATAATTTAATAAAATAGTAATTTAACTTGATGCATAATGTTACCTCACTAAGATCCATTCTAATAATTGTCATGTAGGTACAGTATAGGATGATGAAAAAGCTCTCTTTGATTAGTGTAGTAAATCATTATTATCCTTCAAGTTATATTTAATATTAATATTTAATAAAAATTTCGTTGATTTTTAATATTTTTAAATGTTTCACATGTGAAAAAATGAATAAATTTAATGAATTTTAAAAAAACATTTCGAGGGTTTGTGCACACGTGAATATGGTTTGCTTTTACTGGGTCAAATCGTGTTAGTAACATATCAAAATTGAGACAATGTGGTGGAGAAATCACACATTTAAAGGTGCAACCGTGCTATCTCCTTTGCCATACCTATTCAAAAGTAATTGAGACTACATTTTGTTAACGTCTTGCACGTAATCCTCCCTTTGAAGGCGATTTTGAGGAATGAGATAATATATTGAACATTTTTTGATATTTTGTAATCATAAAAATATCACAAGTACGTTTCAAGACACCATGTAATTGGTGGTAGTTCTAATAAAATGGAATTTCCCAAACTTTAGCCAATAGAAATTTTATCACTATGGATATTCTTTCACATTACATAAGCTAAATACGCAATTTATGCATTTTTGAATTTGCATGCTTATCCTTCTACGTATCTATAGCACGCGCTTTATTTTTCAAGTGCACGCGCAGATCATAAAGGGGTTCACTTGCCGCAATTGCTGCCGCATTCCACGCTTTCATGGTTATACTCGGTTCAGGGCTCCTCACGTTTGTCGTTGCTGCTGGAAGATTAAGAGCGAAGAATTTAACTTGCCGGGTAAACAGTCGGAGCACGCTCCCCGGCTTACCATTCGAGAGCAAGAAGCTGAAGCATTTGGTAATCAACCACCATGCTGACTGACTACCCCACTTGGATGCGCCTTCTACGTATATCCCCCATTATATCAAATGACTATAGTTTATTTTTACTTTTATCATATTGACGTTTATAACATTTTAAAAACAACTTATAAAACCTAGAACGTTCAATATTTTCTGAAAATTGCTTACAATTTTACTGTAAGACAGGCATCAGATCAATTTAACTTATGCTGCATTTTACTACAAGAGACGCGGTTGTGATAAAACGCAGCATGGCACAGTTTCAGAAAAAACTATAACCAAGAAATTCACTTTTGTGACCTGAAATGTAATTTCATTTTCAATGAAGAGTGGCATGAAAGAGATCCTTGATTTTTACATAGTTTTTCCCCCTATTTTTTGGAAATTAAAAAAAAACATTTCATATTCCATACAATTCAGAGTTTACTACGACTCGTACTCGTATTATATTTCCCCACTACGAGTACCCTGTATCTACAATTTTTTGCTCTGTTTTTTTCTGCTTACTGTTCTGCGTTCTATCCTAGCGTACAAAATATCCTTACCCATCTATAATTGCAAATTTTGAAACCAAAATACATGGAGAGGGACAATGGAAGGGAGTAGGAAAAGGGTATAAAGAGCCCGGAAGACTAGAATAGACTCTAGAAAGCGGCGAGGTGGGTCGTATGGGAACAAGTTTTGGTCTGGCGGATGGGCGGCGGTTTTTTTTACAATTTTTAAAGTGGGGTGGTTTTGGGGTGGGAGGAAAGAGAAGAAGACCGAAGGAATGGAAGGGAGAGTTGCCCAAGAAAATTAAGTTATGACAATTACTCCCCGCCACTTAGACCCAGACTCACTCATTCCCTCCTCCATGAATATTCAACAATGGAGGAGGACTACTCTTTCTGCGACGCTGCGAGGGTTGGAGGTCGAGGGAGGGTAGGCTGAGAGGACCCTAAAAGAGGAAAGAGCTGGTGGAAAGGGGACGTGGCAGAGAGATTAGGAGAAGGAGAATCGAGGGTAGGGAATGGGGGGAGACCTACCTTAAAAACACACAGCTATGGGGCGAGGGCAATGGACAAATGAAGTTAGCATTCGCAGAAATAGTAGCGGCGGGGGGCAGGCGGGCACCAGGAGGTGGTGGTTGAAAGAGGGAGGTCAGGCGATGAGTAGAGCAAAGCAAGGAAAGGGTTATTCCTTTACATTTTAATATTTTTTTACGAAAGGGCAGGGGGGTGGGAAGTTTGGGCAGTGCGGGGTATGGTTGCTCCACGGCAGGACACGAAGGGGGTTTGCGGAGGGTATTAATTTATGAATTAACGGCTTTATTGCGGAGGAAACCCCTTTTCGTCCTAACAAGCCATCCTCCCACGGTAAAAACAAACCATGCACCCAGACCGTGCAACTATGTCCTCATCTTCCTCCGCCCACCGACTTCGAGCCACGAAATATTTTTTACCACATACCGTCCCTCTAACGCCCCTAAAACTCCGCCCCTGACCCGCGAATAAATTTTGTGCAGTGCTCGTAGGAATTGGACGTTTTTATATGGCCATGGGCGTGGGCGCGCGACCCGCAGCAGTTTATTAGTCGTTTCGCGGAATCATAATTCCCGTCCTCTCTCTGCGACCAAGATATGGGATTGCTTTAGATTCGGCAAGTCGCAGACCAATTTATCGGAATTTGGAACGGGTATTCCGTGTTTATTTTAGTTTACGCCATCAAAAACAGAAAGAAAGGTTTGAAAAACGATTACCAGTTAATAACCCTGACGGAAACTCAGCTGTATTTGTCATTTCGCCGGTCGTAAAAGCCTTAAAAAAATACCCTTTTTATCCAATTCAGCCATGGTTTCTTATGCCAAGTACGCCACAGGGTATTCAAAAGTATTATATATAGTACACGCTTACAATTGGCGTACTTTGGCTAATATTTGGTGAACTATTTTGATCGAGAAAAGAAGGACATTTGCGTGTTAATTGTGGAATTTTGTACCCCAAGTAAGAGAGAGATTATAGTCTAAACTTTAGAAAGTGCATCCATATGAGGGATTTCAAAAAAATGAATGAATGCATTACATGTAAGTGTGCTCCTTTAGAATATTTCACAAATAAAAAAAGAAGAAGAAACTCCTTCCTTTGTAAAAAAACAGTCCAAATTGTTTACTATTGCTCGCTCAACAGAGGTACGCATTTCTGAGTACCTGAGGAAACTTTGGAATCAATTACTTTTCCGCTATTCAAGTCCGCTGCGGAATTTTATGCGTACAGAGAAAAGATTTTTCCTCCTTAACGTCTACTTAAGATTCTGAGCACATTCGCCATTTTAATAATTAAAAAATTAATTCCGCACTCTTTATTAATTATCCCTCCCTCGCCTACTTACCCTTTTAAATGTGACTTTAAAAACTCTTTCAATTTCCTTATTTTATTCACGTAATCCGCAATCATGCTGCTCCAAGGTGGAATTTCATTCTGCAGTAAAAATTCCGAGACCGAAAGAAAACTCTAAGTGATTTTTATTTTCTCTTGGGGTAAATCTTTTGTTTTTATCCAGGGTTGGGCAAAAAACTGGAACACTAGGAAGGGGTATCAATTTAGAATGTGCTTAAAAAGAGTCATTTTTTCTATTACACATAAAAGAGAAGAATTATTATTTATGGAATACTACGTACCACACGGAATAAATTGCCTATTTACATGTATGCAGTGTACTATCCATATAGAAATATCAAAAAATTAATAAATGTTTCAAATTATCCTGTTGTACTGTTTATAACTTTTTTACGTATAATCATTGAGTGGAGATAATACTTTCGCATAAGTCAGTGAAACTCACCAATTTGTGGGACATAATTAAGAAACTGGTTTAAACACTCAAATGACAAAGTTACGCTACCGATCAAACATGGTCAATTCATCATAATTAATCAATGGGCGTCTGAAATCACAATTTTGATACTGACGTTACATTATGATTTCTGACATTCTTTGCTTAAAAACTGTTGTAATATATCTGTAATTTGGGACTTTTGCCATACGACTCGACAGTTTGACAATTAATCCGGATAGATAATTTGAATCGCCAACATTTTGATTCCTTCTAAACCAGATGTTTCCGTTACCATAACATTTTTTTCCGAAACAGTATAATTCCACCTCAAATTTAATCTACCCAGCCCTGCGTATGGATTGAAGATCTGACAGAGGAATAATATTCAATAATATATTTCATTATTAAATATTCGTTCCAATTAACAGCATTCTATGGAATTAATGGCTTGGGAAATTAATAGTAACCCTATTCAAATAATACGGCTTATATTAACTATCTATGCCCGTATTTTATATTTTTCCATTTACTTCAGTATCCGAAAGCCTTTTTTAAGCCAAAAAACCTGTAATTCCCGTGTTTTCTAACGATTTAGCCGGATCATCACACATTAATCTATCACAGAAAAGTGTGGGGTAGCAAGATGATGGCATTCTGTAAAAAAGTGAGCTAATTATCTCAACATTTACGAATAAATAAGAAAAATACTTTTTAAAAATAAATACAAACGTTAGAACTAAAATTGTCGACATTATTAAATTGAGCATGATATATTAACTTAGAATACACGCTTTGTATACATAAGTTAACACTTAAATTACATTTTTGTGTAATCAGAATATTTTACGTAATTATACTATTAACAGAATGCAATTATACTCTTCAATAATTTAAATTTAAGGCTAATAGTTCTTTCCATCCATAAAAATTATAAAAGTTTTATCCAGTGCCATTCACTAAGACCTTAATAGGTTATATCTGTCTAGTCAGCGCGGACCAAAGAAGTTCCATTTTTATCAGTTAACCCGTGCCATAAATTGATCAAAGATTTCAAAGGTATCACCATTTCGATACATCAAGGGAAAACAAACTAATTTACATAAGGGAAAAAATCGCTACTCTCGACCATTTCATTTATCCCGGGAATGAAGGATAAAAGTCAATCGCATCACCGTGTGCATTCCGTGACTCAATACAAATGAGGCCAAAGGTTTGCGTTTGACCCAGTAAAAATATTTCACCGGACTTTTGAAGCTGATATGCAAATGGATGAATTGATGGATTTGATAGGCGGTCAGAGTGATCAAGACCCCGAAATTAACCATCGCGTCTCATTCCTCATTCGGTCCGCGGTGGACCAACGGCTTTTTTCGATCGCCGGGCATCAGGAAGGGGCAAAAATGGGGGATGGAGGGAGAGTGGGTGAGGGTGAGAACGAGGATCTGCGATCAAATATCTCGAAATGGTTACGTCACGTTCCATTCGAAAGTTGCCATTCGCACAGAGAGAGAAAGAGTAAGAGAGAGAGAGAGAGCTCAATTATTACCCGTCCAACGTCTATCACTGGACTTTTAGTGAATTTGAGTGATTGGCCTTTGCAAAAGCTTTTGCGGTTAAAACTCGATCTGCTTTCAACTTGTGTCCGACACTAGTCCAGAAATTGCAATCTAATCAAACAGTCAGCATCGCCCGTGGTGTCCAAAAGATAGATTCTTCATTCCCAGAAATAAAGATGCAGCATAGGTCATCACTCTCATTGGTACACTCGTAATTTTGTGCAAGTTTGGATGAGTAGTATATGTCCGTCTACCACTTACTTGTACCAATCTTCGGATAATCATAGCGATTTTGGAAATTTCTTGTTTAAAAAACTATGCGAATTTATGTCATTGCCATAATAAAGGAATAATTTTTTTTTTATTTTTATTTTATTGTAAAAATACAATTTTATTATTCTAAAGTGTTAAAAAGCTTACACGAAAAAAAAGGTGTATAACAACGTGCATATTAATACAAATGTACCATATCATTTATTTGATAAATTTATCATATTCAGTTAACAAATTAAAGATATATTTCGATATAAATACAACAACCTGCTACCTCCTTCTGCTTGATGATTACTGATGAATGTATTACTTCATTCAAAGGGATGAAAAATAGAAACATTTTTTTTAAATAGCTGTGTTCAAGATGGGTTCCGAGTTTCCTCACATACTAGCAAAACCAGTGTTGTGAAGATGTTTCAATTGAGTGTTTAGCAAAGTTTCACAGCGACAAAGCAAAACTTTTGCGCCGTTTCATAACCATGGATGAAACATAGGTCGCCTACTTCATACCCAAGACAAAAGAACAATCGAAACAATGGATTCAAAGAGGAGAACCGACTCCAAAGAAGACGAAGACCGTTTCATCTGCAGGCAAGGTCATGTAGTCAGTTTTTTGGGATGCGCGTGGGATAATTTTCATTGGCTATCTTGAAAAAGGGAAAAATATCTACGGCAAGTTTACGCGAACAAAATGCAACGTTTTACCGAAGGAAACAAGCAAGAGAGGCCGCATTTGGCTTAGAATAATGTGTTGTTTCATCAAGACAATGCACCATCTCATAAATCCGATATTGCAATGGCCTAAATTCATGAATTAAAGTTTTCATTGCTACCTCATGCACCCTATATGCCAGATTAAGCCCCCTCGGATTATTTTATTTTCGCAAACTTGAAAAAGTGGCTTGGAGGTCAAAGATTTTCCAACAGTGAAGAAGTGATATTGGCAGTTAATGGCTAATTTAAGTAGCAAGACAGTTCTTATTATAAAAAGGGTATCGAAATTATTGAGCATCGATGAGAAAAGTGCATAGAGCTAAAAGAAGATTATGTTGAAAAATAAATACATTTTTGTGTTTTCTTTGTTGGTGTGGATACTTATGGCATTACCTTCGTAAATACTTTGATGATTTTCAAAATGAAGTCACTTCTGTTGGCCTAATGGTATTTAGTAAATGCCTTCCCTTTTTTATAGTCGGCTAACAATTTTATTTTTAAATATTATCCCAATATAATAGCAGAAATAAGATCAATAAGAAGATCTTAATTTTGCTTTGTGCGGTCTAAGATTATACACTACTATTATTGTTGGCATTCTACCATTTAAGGTAAGTTTTCAACGGAGGATACTGAACAAAGATAAATTTCGATGCCTCTTTGAGCAAAACAAAACCTGACAAATGACGCAATAACTGCCCTATATTCAGTTAGTCGGTAACTTACCTCCTCCCTTTATTCCATCCAACTCGCATTTTCCTTTCCTTGGCCACCCTTACTTCCCTAAAATTCTCCTCAGTGCCACAGTTTGCAACACTCAGCCGCCAATCAAAAAATTCTGCATCTTCGAACTACCCCGGATTTCTTCAAATAATACCGTATCCACCCCAACCATTTTTAACATTTGTTTTGTTTTTTTGTCCATTGCACTTTTTCCACCATTCCTCACGCACACACATTTGAAAATCCTGCAATCTGCGCCTATCATCTTGCTTCCACGCCCATGTTTCCGCGCCATAAAATACCACGTTCCAGGTCAAAGTTTTAGTGATTCATTTCTTAACTGAACAAAACCCCTCTCATGGTTCCACCTCTTGTGAAAGCTTTTAAATTACCTACTACTTTAGCCATTTTGGTCGGAAAAATCTCCAAGAATAGGTATTCGTTTTGCCTGGTATATTGTACAATTTCCTATTTTAATATTTAATCTTGCTGTTCTCTTCCTATAAGACCGTATAGCCATTATTTGGTTTTCGTTTATCATCATTCTATACGTTTCACAATGATTTTCTAATATTCTTATCGACAGTTATGGTGCCTTTTCTGACTGGCTAAATCCCTCATCTTCCGCAACCAAACTATTCCTATCTCCAAATCTTACCATGATTTTAAGCATTTATTCAACTTTCCTGCATCAAGGACACGGTTAATCATGGGTACACCTCTCACATCCCCATGGCTAACACTTCCAATCTTGATTCTCCATTACCCTCACGTACCTAATACGCACTAGTGCAGGTTCACAGGTACAATTCAAGTACGTATGTCACCATTCCCTCCAATCTGCAACAATTTTTCCGACAAATTCATTGATTCTCCTTAATCAGTCCATAGTAACTGTTCCTCCCACGTTTTCTAAAACCTTTCAACAGATCCGTTGGAATATTCCCTAATTACATTTCCATGGATTTCATTTCTCTCAAGGCCCTTTACATCTCACATAAAGAATGCTTAGTCCTAAGCTATCTCCATCTACGTCAGGTTCATTATCTTTCTTATTATTTATTTATTATTATAAGCTTTCTGGCCTAATATTTTTACCATATTATTCTTCATTGCGTCTTTTCCATCACCTATGAATCTTTCCTAGTCCATTTCTAGACTTTTGGTGTTTACCCGGATTTTCCCTTCTCATTTCATTATAATTATTTCACCTTCCTGCACAACCCACCGATTCCATCCTTCCTTTGTAAACCTCTCATTCTCTCACAATGAATTGTATTCCACTATTTTCCCCTATTAGTTTCCGCCTCAGGATATTATTCAACCTGTTGCAATTTTTTTTCTCCTAACTTATCTTATCATTATATCTTATCCTTTCTATCTTATCTTTCTTCCGTGTCCTCCTCTCTTCCATTTTCCTGATCATCTTGTATTTAATCTATTGTCTTCCTGTTATTTTTCAAATAACCTTTCTTATAACTTCGTTTGCAACATTAGAAATTTATTTTTTGATATGTTCCTAATTTTTTGCACCCGTCTCCCTGTCTCAACTCAACATTTTCTCTATTGCACGTAGATATTGCTTGCTGTTCGTCGAGTAATGCTTTCATATTCTATTTTATTCATTAATGTATCCTTTCAGGAACATCCGCATGTGTTGTTTCTCATTGATGGTATTACTATTCTACTTCCCCCTCCCTCTAATTGCTTGGGGACATGTAGCCCTGAATAATGACCTATTTCGTTTGTTCAACTTTTACTTCTATTTCACTCTATGTTTACTTTGCTTCTTCCTACATTTTTGTTTGATGCAATTCCATAACTCACCTGGCTGTCTTCCCCTCCGCTGTTTATGCATATGGGTAGATATTTTTCCGATGATTCCCACTTTCCTTTCATCTCATCTCGCACAGCGTTAATACAAGGGTAACCTGAAAAGTTTCCGACCAAACAAAGATACAAGATATTTTTTCTGTGGTCGGAAACTATTCATACCACCCACGTATATCTATCTATATTATTCCTTTTCTATCTTCCTCTCCCGACTTATGCTTTTTCTATAACTGCTTCAACGTCGATTTGTAGTTTCTATTGTTTTGGCTCTCTTTTGTGTCTCCCGCGCTGCCATGGTCAATCTTGCCTTGCATTGACATTATGAGATATTGGCCATAAACACCTTGCCTCTCCCACTGCTTCGTACGACTCATGGCATTTGGCAAAGTTCAGCAGTTTCTAAGGCTCAAACTAAATTCAATGTACTTACATTGAAAGTCTTGGTTTTTGAGATATTTATCGGGACATTTCCCGTTTCCTCCTTCAGTTATGTTTTTAACGTGATGTCATCACTATATCTCTTCTTTTTTTTACGTAGTTTCAGGCCATTTTTTTCCGTCTCAATTAGAAATAGACGCCAAGCTGACAATCTTTCATCTGACATCTAGCCTTCAACCTACATGGCATTGGCGAGCCTGCTGGTAGCAATGATCATTGCCTTCGGCAGTAGAGCTCTGAGGATCAGGAGATGGTACAAGTACTTTGGCCATGTCACCTTAAGTGGCAAGTAGAGTGAATTGTCTTCCCATATACTACCTGAGGCCAAATTTTCAATCCAAGTGCGAGCACA
This sequence comes from Hetaerina titia, assembly GCA_037158775.1. Lineage (NCBI taxonomy): Eukaryota > Metazoa > Arthropoda > Insecta > Odonata > Calopterygidae > Hetaerina > Hetaerina titia. The sequence continues at coordinate 33,480,296 of CM073778.1, forward strand.
TTTTACCTACTTAGTGGATATACTGCGTACACTACTATATTTCATTTCATTAAACGCGTCAGAGTTGATATAAAGTATGTAACATAATACCATTTTATAGTCATTTAATGTGAAATGAGGATTCTTAGTTTTCTAATTGGCAGTCTTACCAATAAACTGATGACAACTCGGTGGACACCCGAAAAGAAAATCCGTAGGTACTATTCAAAATCCTCAGGGTACCTTAACTCATTGGAAAAGTTGGCTAATAAGAGATCATTTATATTATCGCCCTTTGATATCTCGAGGGTTTCGTCGGCTTTTCGTTGAAACTTGGATGAATACCGAACAGTGAATATGCCAATTTCGGCCTAATTACGTTTTTCCGAAAAAAATTGTTAATTGTGTAAATCTATATTCACTAGGCATATTCTCTGTAGCAGGGCTTCATTATGATATTGAATGCTACGACTTCCCTATGCATATGTATTCAATATGTTCTACGCACATTCTGTGTGGAATGAATGAATAAGTAACTATAATAACGAAATTCATCAGTTGTAGTGCAGTCTTGAGGATCATCCTCCTAGCCAAGCGCTCGAACGGAGAGTTTAGATAGAAAAACAATGGACACTAGCGATCCCATCCGGGTGGACGTGTGCTTCAGAAAGGCTTTCTGGGAATCCGTGGATGAATTATGCGAGCAGCATAATACATACCATAGATCAATCAGAGGTGGGCGAGGTGTGCGGCTGGAGGGCGGCAGGGTCAGAGGGGGAAAGGAGGGAGATTCGACCGCCAGACCGGAGAACGCGTCGCTCCGGAGAGCCAAATTTTGCGGAATTAATCCCTTTAGTGAGGTCGAGAATTGAAACACGTTTTCAGGTGGGGGGAGAGATCGGTAGTGGAAGGGTGTGCCCCGGTTTGCAATTCACGTCGGACAATCGTGGCGTCCGTGACCCGTCGCGCGGCATTAAAACGTGTAGATAATGGCGTTTTTGTGCCCGGCGGCGAAGAATAATGCAAGTGGCTTCTGTTTCCATGATCCGATTCCCTATTGATTGTGCCCTGGTGAATAATTTCAACGCAGATCATTTAAGGAGATAATGGTCTTATTTCCGCTCCCAGAATGCTACCGGAAAACCTCAGGAAGAATCGTGCGCGCTCATTATGCTGGTTCAATTGTGCGAATGAGAAACAGTAGTTGGCAATTAATTTTTTATTCTATCCAAAAATCATCCATATAATTTCAATTCCGGAGGGCAGTAAATACTTATAAACGTAATATATGACAGAAGAGAAATTTTAAAAACTGATGAGATAAAAATTCACATAACATTTCACCTTATTCATAGGCAGACTGATCATTTTATTCAGGGTTTGAAAAATCCGAAACGGTAATAAAATATCGTGTGAACTCCCCCATACCTAAACCCATGGTTTCTTTACAGTATTTTATCCTTTATTACTTTATATATTCTATTAGTATTCAACCCGTCCAAAACGTTCGTTATTTCTTTCCCTTTCTCGTCACCGAACGTTCTCCCTCCAAAGTTGGCGCTTAGCATTCCACCATGTGTAAATATTGTCTAATTATATTTTCTCTCTTCTTCGACCGTTACCGAATTGAAAAAGTATGAGGATAGTTGCACTTCAATTCATCAAAGTTAATCCGTCAAATTAATTATGCAAAAATTGAATATTTTCGAATCCAATGCTTACAGTCAACCCTTCAAAGCTGAATCTATTCTATTAAAGTAATTGTTACTTCATTTTGATGAATACTCTAGTTGATATCTCATGTAATTTTTCCTATGCAAGCATGTATTTCGGGACGAAATAACTATTTCGTTGAATAGGAAAAACCACAATTGTCGATGCTATTAGCATGCTGGGCACAGTCGTTTATAAATATTAAGTAATGTCAACCCCTGCCAGAAATGAGAAAAATAACTAACATATTACTGCTTTGATGATAAGCGTGAAGTAATTGTTTTTTGTTTGAATATCTGTGGTATCTGTGTTTAATTAGAATTAATTTTAAATTTCCATTTTAAAAATGCTGCCCAGAAAATCATTTTCATTTTACAATTTTATGAAAGACGTACCTATATTTTAACGATTTAGGCCAAGATGGTCAATGCAGTAGCAAAATCGGAAGAAATGCGATAGAGAAAGAAACTTTCACAATAAGAAGAGAGTTGATGACAGAGTTGTTGAGTAAGGATGTTATGAAAAGATTAGTAAAGATTTCTATACATACCGCGGTTTTCTACGGCGCAAAAAATTGATTATTGAAGAAAGATGATCAAAAATTGTATTATTTTGAAATTTAAGTTTGGGGACGGGAGGAAAAGGAAAGTATAATCTATGGAAAATAAACAAAGATGCACTACACATACTGAGGAATGATGAAGAATTGTTGGGAAAAATCCAAGAGTTAGAAAATATGAATGGAGAGTACGTTTATAGGGAATGGTACGTAATAGACTGTGATAAAGGGGAGAACGTTAGACACACAAGAAAGAGAGGAAAATTATAGCCTGGGTAGACGATATTTGGGGAGGTAGAATCTATGCGGACTGAAAGAATGAGTAATTATATGATGGATTAAGGTGCTCTGTTGGGCGAGAGTACGAAATTTCGGGGTGTCAAACGTGTCACCATTAAATACATATGTTTGCATAGAATGTTAAAATTATTTTAATGATATATTTATATTTAATTCCGTAATGCTAATGTGTTTTTTCTTCATTATTCAATTGGATGACATAAAAAAAGAACGGCTATAAAAACTTCATTGATTATTTATACCCTGCTCTTTTTTATTTTAACCTTATTTCATGATATATTTACATCGATATCTCCTCTTCAATTATAGAGGGCATTAATCATCTCGTTGTACTGAGTTCCGTTTTTCGTTTATGCGGAAAACCGTTAGTTTTACTTATCTAATTATAGTTATCTAGTTTAAAAAAACTCTATCTAAAGTCGTACACGTTTACGACAATTTAGCGCTTTCGATAATCTCCAAAAAATGATGAGGCTAACAGTTCAAGTAGATTGCTAAACTACGCAATAAAAATTAAAATGTAATTACACCTTTTTGTTGATATTTTCTCTTACGATCTCTAAAAGGACATTCAATCATTCATTCTTTATGTTGTATTCCAAGTTTTTGTCTTCGTACCAATGTTTAACATTGATACATTTCATTTTTAAGTAACTGCACGTTGAATTGTGTCCATTTATTCAAATTTACCTATCTACATCCACACCAAAATCCATCGTCATGCCGCCGTAAGGGCTCGTGGAGTTGCATGCTAGGCCATACAAATTATATTCGTAGAAAATATTATTAGTATGCATTAAGTAGTTTTAAATAAACAAATAAGTTCATTTAATTAGTATATTCAACGAAATAAAAGGCGAGAAGAGGCCAAAGGGAAAGATAAGTATAAAATAGGTATTTAGATTTATTGAAATAGATTGTGCAGATAGCTTCGATAGGTAGGTATTAACCAAGTACAATTTCCACGAGAGGTGAAGTCAGTAACCGAAACCAGAGTAGTAAAGCATCAACAGAGCATAGTTAATGAATTGCTCCAATTCCCTGAGCTTTCGGGCGACTGGTTCAAAGGTTCATTACGTATGTTACCAAGGAAATTCGTTGATATCAATGCGTAATTTGCCTGATGGTTGCTTAGGTGATAGCAATAAATTATTTTGTTGTAAGGTGCCTGTTAATATATAATTGAGAAGATTATTAAGTAAAATAAAATGTTATTAATGGTTTAGTTATTGTATAATTACTTTATACTACGCTAGAAATGTATTTTATTGCAACCCTCCTCAAATATCTCAAATACCCAACTTTCTCCACTCCAATTGGAAAATATAGAGGAGATTAATTCAAATTGGACCACTTATGTCTATTCTTGAAATATACGTAAATAAGAAAAGGGTGGATGCTGCATTAGACATGGTATTGACAAATTCGGCTTAAGTACGAGTAATACTCGAAATATTTTCTGGCAATAAAAATTGGCAAATCAGAATAAAATTCTACGCTTACAGCATCATTTATTGATTGATTCAGAAACCTCTAAAGTTATCCGTTACGATTTTGATTCAGTAGGCGATTATCTGTCAGTGTACGCCGATAACAAGGTATGTGAAAATCGCCTCTTCCACCAGTTCCGAGTGCCGTGCAACGATTAGACTTTTGTGTCAAAATGATATTTAACTGTCAAAATTTGTCGAATGCTGTGCATAGTTTATAAACCTGCACTAATGAGTGATTGAAAGGCTGCGAAAGGCAACTGCGTCGAGACTTTAAAAATGGCCGCAAAATGTCTATGATGAATAACGGACCTAGTAACCAGATCGATGAAATCTTTCAAAAGTGGACCAAGAACTACGATCTGATCGACAATGAACAATAATTCTTTAACTGATAATATAACTTTGGTTGGCGATTGTCGCGGAAAAGTTCGTTTATCATAAATTGCGTGTAAGGAGAATTTCGGTAATTCTTACCGACCAACATAAAGAGAAAATAGTTTGGGTGCAAAAGTGTTTTTGACCATCTTCGGCAGTTCTCACCTTACACCTTGCAAGTATTTCCTATCATAATACTGCACTCCAAACATTGGCTTCGTGGACAACGGTTTGAAGACAAGGAGGAATGCAACACTGCGGTTGTCAACTGGTTCGATTCACAGGAGCCGAAACTCTTTACTGAGAGATTTAATCTCTGAAGAAGCTGGTGCAGATATACCGAAAGAGCTTAGAAGTGAACGGTGATTAGTTATAACACTAAAGTAGGTTTTTAGGATATTAAAACCATAAATGCAAAATTTTTCTAATTATATACATATATGTGTGTGTGTGTGTGTGTGTGTGTGTTCGGGCCCTCCTCGGCCTCAGTTCTGTTCCTAATTCCTCTTGAGAAAGATGGTTGGACCACCGAAAATTCGAGAACCAGTGAGTCTCCCTTTTGTGTGTTTTGGTTTCTGTTTTGTTATGACTTTTAGTGAATTTACATTATATATATATATATATATATAATATATATATATATATATATATATATATATATATATATATATATATATATATAATCTTGAAAATGACGCACTCCGGCGACGCACAAACACACAAACACTAGGTCAATAAATATTAAAAACACAGAAACATAAAAGAAGAACACTTACAGTAGATATTTACGTTTCGACGGCGCGGCCGTCTTCATCAGAATCATATATATATATATATATATATATATATATATATATATATATATATTTAGGTAATCTACCGGTTAAGGTAGGTTTTTGGATGGGCCCAAATATCAAATAAACATTTTGTGACTCCCCACCTAGCAAACTAATCTATATCAGGTCCCTCTTCATCTCGGTGTACTTCTTTCCCCCCTTCATCTCGTCCAACATCCCTATCCTGTTCCTACCCTTACCTCGCTTGCCCAACATTCTTCCCTCTATTACCCTCTTCAACATTCCACTACCGCTCAATACGCCCTTCATCCATTTTTCCTGCCTCCATAGGATTTCTCTCAACAACCCCTCTCCTCACCCACCATCTCCAGTACTTCCTCATTTGTTTTCCTTTCGGTCCATTTCACCTTCTCTATTCTTCTCCACACCCACATTTCAAAAGCCTCCAATCTACGTCTATCCTCCTGCTTCAGTGACCACGTTTCCGCACCATACATAGCTACATTCCATATCAGAGTTTTTACGAGTCTTGTCTTAACATCCCTACTCAAAGTCCCCGTCATCAACTCCCTCCTCCTTGAGAAAGCCTCCTTGCCTAACGCATTTCTTCTCCTTACGTCCCTACCACTTTGACCGTGTTGGTCCAAAACACATCCGAGATATGTAAACTGTTCTACCTGCTCTATTTTTTCCCCGCCTATTTTAATATTTAGCTTAGCCTTTTTCTTCCTGGAAAATCGCTTAACCTTTGTTTTATTAATATTGATTCTCATCCCATATTTATCGCACTGAACCTCCAATTCACTCAACAATGCTTGCAACCCCTTGGCTGACTGAGCAACTAATGCTTGGTCATCAGCACACCTAACCGATTTTACGAATTCCCCTCCGACTTTCATTCCTACCTCCAGTTCTTCCCATGCCTCTTTAATCATTTCCTCTACATATACGTTGAACAGTACCGGTGACAATGGGCAACCCTGCCTTACACCTCTTCCTAACACTGCCCATCCGGACTCTCCGTTCCCCACTCGCACCTGAGCAGTCTGAGACATGTACAGGTTGCGGATCAGTCTCCTGTCCCTCCAATCCATTCCTATTTTCTGCAATACACGCATTAATTTTTCCCAATTCACTCTATCAAACGCTTTTTCGAAATCTACAAAACAGGCAAAAACGTCCTGATTGTATTCTATATTCCTCTCGACTAGTGATCTCATTACTGCAATGGCATCACGCGTACCTCTTCCTTTCCTCAACCCAAACTGATCATCCCCTAAGTAATCATTTGCCTTACTCTCTATCCTTTTGTTGATGATCCTGAGAATAACTTTAGCTGCGTGGGATATCAAACTTATTGTTCTGTAATCCTCACATGACGAAGCCTTTGCCTTTTTTGGAATAGGAACTAACTCCGATCTCACAAAATCTTCCGGCCAGATTCCTTCCTCATAGATACTACGAATCAGTCCATATATGGCCTTCTTCCCACCTTTCTCTAACCATTTCAACATTTCTACAGGAATATTGTCCAGCCCCACAGCCTTATTTGCTTTCATCTCCGTTAATGCCCTTTCTATTTCATCGTCGAGTATGCCTGGACCTAAGCTATCTTCTTCTACGTCATGTTCCTTTTCTATGTCTAACCTTGTCGGCCTAAGTTCTTTACCATATAGTGTTTCTATATATTCCTTCCATCTTTCTTGGATTTTTCCTGGTTCAACTATTATCTTACCCCATTTATCTTTAACTGTTAGCACAGATCTTGCCTTCTTACTTCCCGATAATAACTTAACCTTGCTGTATAGAGCCCCTTCTTCTGTAAACTTTCCATATCCTCGCATTGCGTTTTCCACCATTCTTCTTTTGCTTTATTTGTGGCCCCTCTCAATTTATTGTTTAACTCTTTGTACTTCATTTTGCCTAACTCTGTGTTTACATTTTTCCATCTTCTTCTCTCATCCATCTTTGCAATCATCTCATCCGTTACCCATGGTTTCCTTATCCTTTTCCCGTTAACGGTTCCTATAGTGTCTTTAGCGGCTTCCAATATCCCTTTCTTGATACATTTCCATTTTTCTTCGATAGTACTCAGTTCTTTACCGTCATCCATCATTTTCTCTACAGCCTCCTGATACTCCTTCCTCGTTAATTCATTTACTGCTTCTAAATTCCATTTTTTAGCCCGCCGCCCTTGCCTTATCTTCTTGAAACGAACATTACATTTCATAACAACTAAATTGTGGTCAGAGTCCGCATCCGCTCCTGGGAAACTGTGCGAATTTATCACACTGTTCCTAAACCTGTGCCTAACCATAATATAATCTAACTGATACCTTTCTGAGTCACCTGGCATTTTCCATGTATACCTACGCCTTTTGTGGTGTCTAAACCATGTGTTAGTGATGACTAACCCCTGTCTCCTGCAGAATTCAATTGCTTTCTCCCCGCGTTCATTCCTCGTGCCTAACCCATAGTCCCCCACCTCACCACCATCTCTTCCTTCGCCTACCGTCGCATTCCAATCCCCCATCACTATCAAATGTTTCCCTGCAGGAACACTCGCGATGATATCCTCTAACTCATCATACATCCTATCGACTTCTTCCTCCTTGTGGTTGCTCGGTGGCATGTATACCTGAATAATGACCAAGTTCGTCGGCTCTGCTTTAATCTCTACGAGTAAAATTCTATCTGTCGCTTGCTTTATGTTGACTACGCTTTTTCCTACCCCTTTATTTAAAATTACGGCAACCCCTCGTTGGCTCTCGTCCCCGCCGCTGTATATTACTCTATAATTGTCACTCCAGTAATCCCCGCTATCTTTCCATCTCACCTCGCAGAGGCCTAAAACATCTATGTTACCTCTTTCCATCTCTCGCTTAATATATTCTAATTAGCCTCTCCTCAACATTGTCCTGACGTTCCAGGTTCCTATTCTAACTACTTTCGTCTTCTTCTGCATCTTCTGTCCTGCTGCTGTTATTTCTCCCCCGCAAGGATTTCGTGGGATTGACGACCGCGGAAGCCTTGCCTCCCCCGCTGCCGGGTACGACACACGGCCCCTTGGGCCGAGTCCCGCAGTTGCCAGGACTCAATTTCTGTTTTGCGTCCATCATATTTTCTGGGAATGATAATTGAGGTGGTTTCCCGTTGCCCTTCCTCAATAGTGTTTTTAACGTGACACCATCACTTAATGGCCGCCCCACTGGGGTCAGACGCCATTGCAGCCGCCGCTCACTGAGGAACAGACGCTGCGTGGACTACCTTTCGTCTGGCTCCTAACCTTCGACCTATCTGGCATGGGTGACCCCTTCCAGGAGTAATTATTATTACTCCCGCCAGCACATCTCTAGGGGTCATCGGAACACACAAGCCCTTCCACCACGACAAGGTTGTAGTCCATGGGAGGGATATATATATATATATATATGTGTGTGTGTGTGTTGTGTGTGTGTACATACACATCCAAACACGAAATCCCAACGACGAAATCCCGCCATAGGACGAACCAAATATTACTTCATCACTTCAGTAGATATAGGAAAGGGGATAGGATTACAACATTAAAGGTGGGGGAAGGCGGATTTGCGCAGATCACAAACGGAAACATATAACCCAGGAAAAGGAAATATTTTTACTTTGGTGATCTGCTCAAATCCGCCTTCCTCCCCCTTTATTGCATTCATATTTTATGTGTTATATATATATCTATATATATATATATATATATATAATAATATATATAAATATATATAATATATATATATATATAGATATATATATATACACACATATATATATATATATAACATATATATATATATATATATATATATACTATAATATATATAATATATTATGTATATATATGTATATATATGCGGGTCGCGGTGGTCTAGCGGGTAGAGCGTTGGAATGCTGACCAGAGGGTCCCGGGTTCGATTCCCGGGCAAGGCACTTTGGGCACCTGCAGCTCCACCCAAGCTAGTTGATTTTTCGGGTACCAGATCTTCCTGGGAAACCATAACCGGCACAGGGACAGGAACTGGCCCCCCCCTACCCTGATGTGTGAGTATTCACACGCCGTCGCGCTTGGTACATGGGTGAGTTCTACCATCACCTACTAAACCGACCTTCGGGTTAATTACTGTGGTTATGGTTTATGTATATATATATAGATAATTCGGAAGTACTCAAGAGAGCATATACATTTGGACGGCACAGTAGAACACAGAATAAAACCGATAACACGTAATGAACACTCACATTGTAGATTATTTGAGCTTTCGGCCTACTCCGAGACCTGCATATATATATATATATATATATATATATATATATATATATATATATATATATACCATACATATATTATTAGGTAATCTACCGGTTAGGGTAGGTTTTTGGAGGGACAAGACTATCAAATAAATATTTTTTAACTCCAAGCAAAACCAAATCCAACACCTAAACTACATCAGGTCCCTCTTCATTTCCGTGTACTTCTTTCCACCCTTCATCCCATCCAACAGCCCTATCCTGTTCCTACCCTTTCCTCGCTTGCCCAACATTCTCCCTCTATTACCTTCTTCAACATTCCACTACCGCTCAATACGCCTTTCATCCATTTTTCCTGCCTCCATAGGATTTCTCTCAACAACCCCTCTCCTCACCCACCATCTCAAGTACTTCCTCATTTGTCTTCCTTTCGGTCCATTTCACCTTCTGCATTCTTCTCCACACCACATTTCAAAAGCCTCCAATCTACGTCTATCCTCCTGCTTCAGTGACCACGTTTCCGCACCATACATAGCCACGCTCCATATCAGAGTTTTTACGAGTCTTGTCTTAACATCCCTACTCAACGTCCCGTCATCAACTCCCTCCTCCTTGAGGAAAGCTTCCCTACCTAGTGCAATTCTTCTCCTTACGTCCCTACCACTTTGACCGTATTGGTCCAAAACACTTCCGAGATATGTAAACTGCTCTACCTGCTCTATTTTTCCCCGCCTATTTTAATACTTAGGTTAGCCTTTTTCTTTCTGGAAAATCGCATAACCTTTGTTTTATTAATATTGATTCTCATCCAATATTTATCCCACTGAACCTCCAATTCACTCAGCAATGCTTGCAACCCCTTGGCTGACTGAGCAACTAATTTTTGGTCATCAGCAAACCTAACCGATTTTACGAATTCCCCTCCGAATTTCATTCCTACTCCAGCTCTTCCCATGCCTCTTTAATCATTTCCTCTACATATACGTTGAACAGCACCGGTGACAATGGGCAACCCTGCCTTACACCTTTTCCTAACACTGCCCATCGGGACTCTCCGTTCCCCACTCGCACCTGAGCAGTCTGAGACATGTACAGGTTGCGGATCAGTCTCCTGTCCCTCCAATCCATTCCTATTTTCTGCAATACACTCATTAATTTTTCCCAATTCACTCTATCAAACGCTTTTTCGAAACATTTTAAAACAGGCAACAACGTCCTGATTGTATTCTATATTCCTCTCGATTAGTGATCTCATTACTGCAATGGCATCACGCGTACCTCTTCCTTTCCTGAACCCAAACTGATCATCCCCTAAGTAATCATTTGCCTTACTCTCTATCCTTTTGTTGATGATCCTGAGAATAACTTTTACTGCGTGGGATATCAAACTTATTGTTCTGTAGTCCTCACATGACGAAGCTTTTGCCTTTTTTGGAATAGGAACTAACACCGATCTCACAAAATCTTCCGGCCAGATTCCTTCCTCATAGATACTACGAATCAGTCCATATATGGCCTTCTTCCCACCTTTTCCTAACCATTTCAATATTTCTACAGGAATGTTGTCCACCCCCACGGCCTTATTTACTTTCATCACCTTTAATGCACATATATATATATATATATATATATATATATATATATATATATATATATATATATATATATATATATATGTGTGTATATATATATATATATATATATATATATATATATATATATATATATATATATATAAAAGAGGGACTCACTGGTCTCGAATTTTCGGTGGTACAACCACCTTTCTCAAGAGGACTTAGGAACAGAACTGACGCAGAGGAGGGCCCGAAAGCAGTGGTAGGAAGGAGAAGGGGGAAAATGGGGGAAAAGAGGGGAAAAGAGAGGAAAAGAAAGGAAAAGGGGGGAAAAGGGGGGAAAAGGGGGGGAAAGGCATTCGAGGTGAGGGGTTTGGAGGGGTAGTGTATGGCGCGGGAATTTTAAAAAAGGTGGAGATGATATGGAAGTTTTTGGGGTCGGAGGGCGATGAAATTATATGCTTAAAGGGGGCAATTAATGTCTAATATTAATACCTGGGCGATTCCAGGAATCCAAGAGCCAGATGAAAGCTAGCTCTAATGTTTTGAGTTTCAGTGGAGGGTCTGAGTGTGGGAGGGATGCTAAGACGGATACTTTAAAACATTGGTCAAAGGCAGTGTTGTGTTCGGAGGCATGTTTGGGGATTGGGAGCATACCAATAAGGGAGGAATTGTTGTATGAGGCTCGATGATTATTGATTCTAATATTAAGGGGTGTGGTACACTGTCCAATGTAACAGGCAGGGCAAATTTGGCACTTGAGTAGGTAGACAACATTGCTGGAGGTACACGAGGAGTAGGGAATTGGTGGGAGTGAGTTAAAGAGCGGGTGGGAGAGGGATGGGATTCTAGTTAGGAAAATAGGACATGTTTTGCATCTAGGTTTATTGCAAGGTCTGGGAGTGATTTTGGAACGGGGCGAGGATTTAAGAAGTGGATTGGTAGATTTTACAAGATCTGATAGATTGGCGGGGCGTTTGAAAGTGACAGAGGGGCATTTGGGGAAAAGGCTGGAGGTGGAATTGTGGTTTTTGAGGATGGGATAGAGGTCCTTTAGGATAGAACGCAGAGATTCTAGGCCAGGGACCAGTGAGTCCCTCTTTTATATGTTTTAGTTTCTGTGTATATATGTATAAACCATTAACACAGTAATCAACCCGAAGGTCGGTTAAGTAGGTCATGGTAGAGCTCACCCATGTACCAAGCCCGACGGCGTGTGAACATTCACACATTTAGATTAGATTTAGTAGAAGGGCCAGTTCCTTTCCCTGATATATATATATATATATATAAAACTAATTACTGGAAAAATGTAAACACAGAGTTAGGCAAAATGAAGTACAAAGAGTTAAACAATAAATTGAGAAGGGCCACAAATAAGGCAAAAGAAGAATGGTGGAAAACGCAATGCGAGGATATGGAAAGTTTACAGAAGAAGGGTGAAATTGGTGCTCTATACAGTAAGGTTAAGTTATTATCGGGAAGTAAGAAGGCAAGATCTGTGCTAACAGTTAAAGATAAATGGGGTAAGATAATAGTTGAACCAGGAAAAATCCAAGAAAGATGGAAGGAATATATAGAAACACTGTATGGTAAAGAACTTAGGCCGACAAAGTTAGACATAGAAAAGGAACATGACGTAGAAGAAGATAGCTTAGGTCCAGGCATACTCGACGATGAAATAGAAAGGGCATTAAAGGAGATGAAAGCAAATAAGGCTGTGGGGGTGGACAATATTCGTGTAGAAATGTTGAAATGGTTAGAGAAAGGTGGGAAGAAGGCAATATATGGACTGATTCGTAGTATCTATGAGGAAGGAATCTGGCCCGAAGATTTTGTGAGATCGGTGTTCCTATTCCAAAAAAGGCAAAGGCTTCGTCATGTGAGGATTACAGAACAATAAGTTTGATATCCCACGCAGCTAAAGTTATTCTCAGGATCATCAACAAAAGGATAGAGAGTAAGGCAAATGATTACTTAGGGGATGATCAGTTTGGGTTCAGGAAAGGAAGAGGTACGCGTGATGCCATTGCAGTAATGAGAGCACTAGTCGAGAGGAATATAGAATACAATCAGGACGTTTTTGCCTGTTTTGTAGATTTCGAAAAAGCGTTTGATAGAGTGAATTGGGAAAAATTAATGAGTGTATTGCAGAAAATAGGAATGGATTGGAGGGACAGGAGACTGATCCGCAACCTGTATATGTCTCAGACTGCTCAGGTGCGAGTGGGGAACGGAGAGTCCGGATGGGCAGTGTTAGGAAGAGGTGTAAGGCAGGGTTGCCCATTGTCACCGGTACTGTTCAACGTATATGTAGAGGAGGTGATTAAAGAGGCATGGGAAGAACTGGAGGTAGGAATGAAAGTCGGAGGGGAATTCGTAAAATCGGTTAGGTTTGCTGATGACCAAGCATTAGTTGCTCAGTCAGCCAAGGGGTTGCAAGCATTGTTGAGTGAATTGGAGGTTCAGTGCGATAAATATGGGATGAGAATCAATATTAATAAAACAAAGGTTATGCGATTTTCCAGAAAGAAAAAGGCTAAGCTAAATATTAAAATAGGCGGGGAAAGAATAGAGCAGGTAGAACAGTTTACATATCTCGGAAGTGTTTTGGACCAACACGGTCAAAGTGGTAGGGACGTAAGGAGAAGAATTGCGCTAGGCAAGGAGGCTTTCTCAAGGAGGAGGGAGTTGATGACGGGGACGTTGAGTAGGGATGTTAAGACAAGACTCGTAAAAACTCTGATATGGAGCGTAGCTATGTACGGCGCGGAAACGTGGTCGCTGAAGCAGGAGGATAGACGTAGATTGGAGGCTTTTGAAATGTGGGTCTGGAGAAGAATGGAGAAGGTGAAATGGACCGAAAGGAAAACAAATGAGGAAGTACTAGAAATGGTGGGGGAGGAGAGGGGTTTGTTGAGAGAAATCCTATGGAGGCAAGAAAAATGGATGAAAGGCGTATTGAGCGGTAGTGGAATGTTGAAGAGGGTAATAGAGGGGAGAATGTTGGGCAAGCGAGGTAAGGGTAGGAACAGGATAGGGATGTTGGACGGGATGAAGGGAGGAAAGAAGTACGCAGAGATGAAGAGGGACCTGATGTAGATTAGTTTGCTAGGTGGGGAGTCACAAAATGTTTATTTGATAGTTGTGTCCATCCAAAAACCTAACTTAACCGGTAGATTACCTAATAATAATATATAAAACTAACTGACCACACTAAAAAAATAACCCTAATTGTTCATTTAAAACCAAAAATCTTATGATAATTCACGCGGACATTTACACAAGTTCGCATTTGACTAAAAGGGGCATTTACAAGTTTGGGCACATATTAATTTTATGTCTGAACATACGTTAGCATGAGAAAATATCCGTGACAGCATTAGTGCAAAGCTAAAATATTTTCTTGAATAATTTTAATGAAAAAATACATAGCATATTTATACCCTAAGCATAAAATAAAGGGATTTTATCTATAAAAATTGCAAGAAATATTATTAAAATAAAAACTTGGAAATATATGTGTAAAATATAGCATTTGAAAAATATTTTTAATGGACGACAAAAATAGAAGATTTTAAGAGCCTGGGAGTCACACTATATTCTGATTGATTATATCTATAAGTAATTTGTACTGCTTACTCTAGTATGCCAATAAAAGGTAGATCGTGACCCATGATGGCGATCGTTCCAGTCACTTTCACATAATTATCAACATATACTTCTACTTCTGCCCTTTTTCAGGTCTTCATAAATTTCATCTACCCTCATTGCACCCAAAAACTTAAACATTTTCTTCTTCTTCTCCGACTACTAAACGTTTTCCTTTCAATCACACCCATCATGGCTCAATCACCCCTCGGTATTATGCCCTTTATTCAAATATTCTTACATCGAATTTTTCCCTGCAATCTTTCTCTCCACCCATCCCATCTTTCAAACTTGGTCGTTTTTTCCCCTTAACCTATGTTATAATAGTTATTTTCCCCATAGATCCCTCCAAATCAACTTTTGAGGCGCTCATTTTCTTTCATCGAAGACCAGGTTATATGATCATGTAGCACTACTGTCAAATTTTCTCAATGCTTAACAAATTTAATGAGAGGTGTTTCAGGACTTCAAAGATGTCATTTTACGGTAATATAAGAATACCAAGTCTTGGACAACGAAATAGGCTTCCTTTTAAGAAAGATAAAAAATTGTTCTAATGGCAGCGGCATCTAGAAGGGTTTCTTTCTCCAGTTCTTAAGAAATCGGAAGATGCAGGATGTCTTGATTTAAAGTGGTTTTTAGCATTATGTTATAGAACTCTATATTGTTAAAAGAAGCCATTCAACCTAATCTTATAAGCTACCGTTTTAATGTATCACTATTTTGTTTTCCTTAGGATACTCTACATTTTTTTCACAATATGACGGACACTACTGAAGTTTGTTTATTTCAATATATCATATTATATGAAACTTTTATGGTTATATTTTGAATTATTTTGGTATTTTTAAAACTCTGATGAACCTTTTAAATAACATTACTTATTGGTTGGTATACGACTTGGGTTTTAAAAACGATTCCTCCCATTTGTCAGAAACTAAACCACGGAAAAATCTTTAAATTGCGTGTGCTCTTAGCCATTACGGGTAAGACAATTGGCTATATCATGAAATAATTAAAGGATTCAAATTTCCATATCGTTTTAAAATTATATTACTGATAGTGCTTATTCTCTATTTTCTTCGGTTGGAAGAATTATAAATGCATGAATTACTTTAAAATAGACGTATACACCTATTTGGGAGCAGTTACATTTATTAGTTAAAGGAAATTGAGAGAGGAACGTTATCTCTAATTACGGAGTGTAAATATAACGTTTAGTAGCTCGGGATGAATATTTGAAGTGTTTCTTTTGATAACATTTTCAGAGGCAACAAACGGCAATGGAACATGTTAATAAAGAGAACCAAGTAATTCTGAATGAGTGAATATAAAGTTATTGTGCGTGTAAAATAACATTTATTTGTAATAGCTATCTGGTACCAATGAAATAAGCATAGGAATGCCCGTTCTTTTTTGGATAATAGAGCTAGAGCACCATATCATTCAAAAACCAAATTTTATTTTGACCTATGTAAACAATCCTGAAACCATGACAAAATGATGCTTTGTTTGCGTTTAAAAGTCGTAGATAATGCAAATAGAATATTTTACCCGGACACGAAAAAAATAAACGTAGCATATGCCAAGTAACTTTTGGAATTCGATATTTTCATAAATGGGATAGTGGAAAACATACTCGTATAGTCATGTAAAAGATAGTTTCAGATTGACGGAGTCAATTGGCCATAACAGAGGTCTTATAGGTGTTGGCTATTGATAACTGTACGGTGAGATAGGAATCCTTTGAATTATTCCCAAATTCCCGAAACAATAGTATTTTTAAAATACTTCAATTTCCAATTCTAATGAATATACCATTAATTCTTGCGACCACTTTTCTTTTCATGGTCAATTAACCTGTATTTTTATTACAACTTTTTACACATAGCACATTTTTTTATGAATAAAATACACATATAGCGAAAACGGATTTATTGAAATTCATATTAAAACCCGAAATTGGAAATATGCATTGCTCTGATAGATCATTAATAATTCTCAACGTACCTTTGATGTTCTGGTAGGCGATGCCATTTCATATTCTAATTTCGCATGTAATAAACCTTTTAAAATACATTGACAGGACAGAACGTGAAACTCGTAAAACCCTTTTCGATTAGCAGATGAACCTGTTTTGAACGACGAGTAAATACCCATTTTTAATAACCGTTATTATCCATACCAAATAATTTAATCTCAATAAAATAACGTTATAATCCGATCATGCTTTCTTCTGGTACGGGGGTGGCATATCGTATGACACACAACCTGCGTTTTTTGTTCCCGGAATACCTAGTCTGGCAGAGAGCAATATTTCAGTGAACACGGATGCTCTAGATTTTACAAAGATTATCGACTAATAACTAAACTCTTGCTTACTTATACTTAACTTCTCACAAAACTGGAAGCCTGTGGCATAGATAAAATCCTGGGTTAGATTGAAAATTTTTGTATGGTCGGGTACATTACTGGTCATAGATGGTGATAGCTGTGGCGCAGTAGAATTCATTTCAGATGTTATCCAGGGAAGTGAAGTGGAGGGAAAGGAAACAAAAAAATAGGATTTATTAGAAGAGAGTATTGGAAAATTATGATGAAAAGGCTAAAGAGAAATACTACCTTTCTCTATCTAGGCCTCATTTAGAATATGCAGCTAGAATCTGCTGCAAGGGTATTCTCTTGAAGTTAAATGAGTAGTCAAATTGTATCGCGTCCAGCGTAAAGGATCTGGAGTTTGGAAATGTTGTCATGACACACTTTAAAAAAAATAATATCAGAGGACCTATTTTGGGAATCACTCACGGAGCGAAAGTTACATTGCAGACTAAGCCTTTTGCATAAATTGGATGGATGTCTCTATAGCAGTTCTGAAAAAACCCAAGAGAAGCAGTCAAATGAAAACCGAACATCCGCTACAACAACCAGTTCGGGTACCAAGGGTATAACCTAACAACTGCGTGCGCCTGTGAGATGTCACTACGCAGTTCTCCTGCCACAGCGATGGCAGTAACAATACGTAAAACATTGTTGCCACCTTTCGCACGAACTGTGCGTTATGGCGGACTTCGATGTTCATTTGACTACGCTTAGTATTATTCGTCCCAATGTACTACGTCGGAAGAGATAATGCAAAAATGAATGCAAAGTTTTAAATGCAAAACGAATAGATTTAATATGTCATTTTTTCATCGATCAGAATAACGTTGTCTGCGCTAAAAGAGAAGGTGTTTTGGGTTAAGGATGTGTAATTACTCGGTGTCAGACAATCAAGGGGTGGCCAATAGGGTACTATTTAATAAATAAATACGTAAGTGACCTCTGCCATAGGAACAAACCCTTTGACTTCAAGTGATCAAACATTTTTTATCCTTTATACTTCATTTCCATTCGCATAAAAAAACGGTAAGAAACATATATTCAAAAAAGGACTTGTTCATCGTCTCTATATTACAGAATATGTCGATAGCTTTGATACCACCTGGATTTCGCTCTTTACTCCACTGCAGTTCGTTTAATTTACTTATAATGTATGAGTTTCCTTTGGAAATAATTGATTTATTTTTCTCAGGACTCGAGGAGAATCAACAATATTTATTTAAAATAATACTTTATTCCTCTAACAATTTTATATCCCAAGAAAGAGAAAAAGTCCTTATAAACGAATGATAAAGATTGTCTATGATATTTAATCCATAAAACTAACCTTTTATATAAGGTTTAAAAAACATTGAAACTTTAAAAAAATTCTAAATACTATTTATAAATATTATTCCATTATGAATTAACACTATGCCTCTCTAATGCATGAAAATAATCTATGAATTTTTCTCATTCAATAGCTGAGTTGAAATACTGTAGTCTAATAATATTTGCACTCCTAATGAAACCGAATATTTAAATTCCTGGGACTGCTTGAATGCTGTCCTAAATTAGGTTTTTTTATATTTACCGTATTAACAATTCAAATAAATCACTTGCAACATAAAAACCAGCGAAATTTATGGACCAAAAAGCACAAATACGGAGTCGGTTACTTAATCGCAGTCACTGCGGAAATTAAAACCCTCTTTCTAACGTAACCACCACACCAACCACTTAAGCCGCAGAATCAGGAGCTGGCGTAAAGCACTCCCGTACACCCTAGTGCACCTTCCACTACCCATACTTCCCGATGCACTCTCACTCAAACCTGATCCCCCCTGAGCGATGTCGCCCCCCCTTCCAATGGAGCCAGCGACCCTACCGTGCGTATGACGGATAACGTCAGAGCGAACGCAACACGACCGCAATCGCTGTAGCTTTTGCGACCGATAACGTGCTCGCGGTGGAAACCTCTCGCTCTCCTTCCCTCATCCCCCTTCCTACACTTTATCCCATCCCTCAAAGCCACACCACAGAGTCGACTCGAATTTTACGTCACACGAGCCGACAAACAACGAACGTAGGGGGTTGGGAGGTTGGTATGGCACGTGACGATCCCGCACGACTGCATGCGGGAAGTGGGAGGCGATACAGCGCGGGTTGTAGGAGGAGGCGGATTGAGAGCGGGGGAGAGAACAGAAAGAGAACGGTGACACGGGAAAACAACGCCCGGGAAGCCCGAGGAAGAAAGAAGCATAATTTTTCTGCGCAGCCCCAAGCTCGCCCTATTTTGCCGCTTCGTTTGCACAGCCGAAAGGGATTGCCATTTGGGACAAGGGGAGGGTAAGTAGGGTGGGAATGCTGAATGTGGGGAGTGGGAAGCAGAGAGGAGGGATGAGGGGTGAGAAAGAAGGAAAGAAACGGTGACAGAGAGTGGGCGAGAGAACGGAGATGACCGAGTCGAGTGCGCATGCGCCGGCTGTACATTTACCATCCTATCTATGGTCCACGCATTCAAATGACTAATTGAGACGCGAACGATAAACAGCATCGTGGCTCTTCCCCCATGACAACTCATCCCCCGCGTCCAGTTTCGGACGCCCCACGGACGGAGGGTGAGAGAGAGAGAGAGAGGCCCGCTGCCGCTAACACCCACGGATGGAGCATCGAAAATCCAACCCTCTCCGCGTCATACCACCCCCTTTTCGCTTTCCCACGCCCCCACGGACGGCGAATATAAATATAAAGCTGGACATAACCGAGGAATTATTGGGGACGTCGGGGGAGGGGCTAGAGGGGATGGGCCGGAAAGGGACGCGAGCGGTCGGTCGCTCTCGCTTTTTTGTTTCACGCAGTGTCGGAGCAATTGAAAACGCGGGATGGGGGCAGTGGGATGGGAAGGTAGGAGGGAGGCGGGTCCACGGAAGGGGGGGTGGTGGCAGGGAGGCATGTAGGAGCGTAAATAAAAACGATTATAAGTGTTTGCGGAAGGAAGGGCACAGAGGGAGCGAGGGAGGAGTCTGAGGGAGGGGGGGTAGAATGACGGAGAGAAAGGCAAACCGAGGCACATGAACGCGCGCTATGGGGGTCGCAACGCTTTTTCGCTCGGACCTTAACAACGGGACTCCGCGCGTGATGTGGTTTCGGAATTTCACGAGTAGATTGCGTGGCGGAGGTTTTCGGGTTTTCTCCATGCGGATGGGAGGAGGGGTGTAGGGGGGGACGGCGGGGTGGGGAAGGCGGTTGGTGCGGCCGTGATGGCAAAGGGGATGGACTGGTTTAAAAGAGTGAAAGCGGAGGGGTGGAGAGCGTCGAGGGAAGGGAGTGGTGGGAGCGGTTAAAAACGACAAGGGATAATCTCCCAAAAACTTTCTCTCCCTTTCCCTCCTTGTCCAGCAGACCCCCTTGTTTGCGTTACATAAATTTCGCCAAAAGATAAAATTAGGACTGCTTTTTTGCTTATTTTTTTCTCCTCCTCCCTCTAAAAACCTCCCTTTCTGCCTCTCTGTGGGATAGGAAGGAATTACGGAATTAGATATAATTGCGAGTCGCGACGGACAGGGTAAGAGGGAGTAGGATGGTGATTAAGGATGGGGATGAATAAAATGATAAATAAATTAACAAGAGAAACGGGCTAAAATGAGCTACCCGCTAAGGAGGAGCAAATTGACGAGTGCACGATGAGGATTTGAGTGCAATGGTATTGCGAGTCGCGTAAGTAACTTAAATATTTCGCTTGGAAGGCCTATCCGGGATGTTAAAATACATTTGCACGTAGGACGGCTGTTTACATAAAATAGTCTCACCACCTTGAGGCATCATGAAATCCAAGGAAAATAATTTTAGAGGTTTCAGAGAATATAGAATATTATTTTAAAATCTAATAACTTAATTAAGTATAATGAATAATTCTAAACGTAAAATGAATAACATTGTAATATTATGAAAGATGAATTAACTTTTTCTCTTTAACAATATCTTTGAAAACCCATGGGTGTACGAGAGAATATTATAATAGATTGATATTTTGGAGAATAAATCGACAACGCTGGACCGTAGCAAAGGACTTTTAGTAAAGATACTAAAGTAATGAAACAGTAAGTTAATGCTACTAATAAATTTATGATAAAAGAAAGAGGTATGATGCATAAAAGAAAGTCTTGAGATAATAACAGAAAGGAACAAAATAATAAAATAAAGGCTAATTAGTATCTGCTCTGTAAAAAATCCTATTTTAAACATCGTTGTCCAATGAACTATGGCTACTGAACGCTTTTTATGTTTAACTGTCTAATAGAAGGATGTATACACATGGGAATTGTAAGAACTGTAGATGTTTCATACAACTTCTTCCTTACTCTGAAGACGTATTGCTTCGAGCTTAAAATTCAAACACTAAAACATTTCCCTATGTTGTTTGAAAATAAAAGGAATAAAACAGCGAAATACCTCAAAAATAGATTATTTTTTTTATACTGAGAACAGTAAATTACTCTTTAAATGAGGGCAAATGATAAAAAAATCAAATTGAAGAATTATTAATAAACAGGAAAGATATTAATAAAAGTGGTTTGGATGCATGTTGAAATATATGCGAAAATAAAGAAGTTTACTAGAGGAACTGAGAAACATTATCCTTATAATTATACCCCGTTAGATTATTGAATGGAAACGAAACTTCAGTTTGCCATGATAAACATTGTCTTCATAAAGTGATCATGGGCACTCGAGGAGACATGTGACAATGTCATAAAAGGAAGATTGAAGAATGAGGTGGTCATAAAAGAATTTTTACTAATTAAATACATTCATGTGAGTGTGACTATAAGTAGTACACATTTTAATTGGGTAATAATGGTAGTTATTATCCAGTTCAATTACCACTTTTGTTTCTGCGATGTTACAGGTCATTATAATTTTAAATATTAACAATAGTGTTCCTTTGTAAGTTGCCTTGTTATTACATATAAGTTTACATATCCATGTCATTATTATAAAATCAGCGTTGATATGTTAAAACTCTATATGATTCTAGAAAAGGGGTTCCCAAACTATGTTCCGAGCAACACTGGTATTCTGCTGAATTTTTATAGGTGTTCCACGATAATTTGGAAAGGTTTAATGTACTGCAATACATTTAAAGGTCGGCTACAATCTACTCAACCTAATAAATGACTAGTAATTTTAAAATTCTTGCTGTATGATGGAGCGTGTGCGTTTATTTTAAGCAAAAGTAGCATCGTGTTAATAATGTTTGTTCCCACTACTAATGTAGATAGTTGGATAAATAAACGTCTTTATTTGGGAAAACTTGAGACCATAAGGTCCCTCCTTCCATATAACTCTGACCCTATGTATGGACATGCGGACCAACCACTTGCGCGTTCCCACGATTAATAAGTTACTTTTTTAACTCAAAGCTGCTTTCCCTTGGATGCTGGTTGAACTAATAACAAACCCAAATCTTATCTTGGATTCTTTAGTAGAAATAAATACCACTCCCAATCTTTTTATATTTGGAAATATCTTAATAATGAAATCACAACTCTCCTCCACTCTTAATCAAAAAAGCCCTCGGCATCAGTGCATAAATTCGGGTGCGGAAGGTCTGCGGGTAATTTCATTCAAGTAAATCCGTGTTGTTTTTAAATTTAAAATTTAATTACCTTTGAACTAAAATTTTTGGTTGATAATATTGTCCGTATAACAGAATTTAAATATTATATTAAAACTAACTCATAGATTTTTGGTAACAAACTGGTACTTTTGAAAAAGAAAGGCCACATAATCCTAATGATAAGTCCAAGTCTATCAATGAAAAATAAAATGATTGAAAACCCGTGTTTTCTTCCATATGTAATACTAAAGAGCACGTGTCATCTATTTACAAACCAAAAATTTATTATGAAAATTAATAAACTTGGGATTTACGTTTATTGGCGATTCGGATGCTCCTGATGCACCGTATGCTCTGTGTCATAAAATACTCGCAAACAGCTCATTGGCTTCAGTAAAGCTCAGCAGACACTTCGAAACGACACAGCGATTATAAAAGAGAAATGGAATGTTTTGAGAGACAACGTGTCTCACTAAAAAAAATCATGACTTTAAATGCCTAAACTGAAAATGAAAATGCAACAGAGACATCTTATCGCGTGAATTTTCGTATTACACTTAATGGTGATGTTCATATGATTGGAGAGGCACTCATTAAGCCATTTGCGAAAGACATGGTGTCACTCACTATCAACGGACAGGTTGCTGCAAAAATAAATGCAATACAATGATTAAATAATACTGTATCACGACTCATTGAAGACCTTTCTACTTAAATACTAATACTCTACTAAAGAGTTAATTCATCTTCTTGCACTTGCAGTGAATATACATTCCAAATGAAGGAATCTACAGATGTGTCAAAACTAATTCCATGGAACTGAGAGAGATCCCGCACCAGTAACTTAACCGTAAGACTGGTCAAGGCGAATAATTTTTACACTCGAAATTGTAGCGTCGCGGGACAAGCTGTAATACTAAAATTTTTAAAGAAGATTAACCCATATGCCAATATTTCCATGGACAAGCTACAGGAGAAAATATATTTAACTGTATCCACGATTATATTACAAATCAAGAAATAAGATTTATAGTATTTGTACATATGGTGCTCGAGCTATGAGAGGAAAGATGCATTGTGTAGTATCACGTATACAGAAAGTACATACAGGAGCCACCACCAGTCATTTTATTTTTCACAAGCCAGCACAAGTAATTAAAAAACCCCCGCATATTAAAAAAATCAAGGAGTAAAGCCGTACAAATGATAAACTAAGTAAAATCAAGACCAAATAAATCCAGATGATTTAAAAAATTTTTTTGCGATGAAATTGGTAGTTAACGCAAAGCATTTTAATAATATACTGAAGCGACACGTTTATCCAGAGGAAAGGCACTATTTAGACTTTAAGAACTTCGAAGAGAGCTTTTCCTGTGTGTCTGTATTAATTTGTGTTTCCTTGAAGACACAAATAATTCAGTACAAGACCCAAAATTTGTTGAAGTTTTACAAACCTATCAGGGTTGTAAAACTTGTATATCTAGCAGGCAATTTTACCAAGTGTAATGAAAATAACTTTTCACCACAAGGAAAAAATAATGCAAATTTTAATACAAAATATAATATTTCATCTTTTGATAAAAATACATTTTTGGATTTTATATTTAGACGAACGTTTAAAAAAATTTTAATTTAAAATAGATTACGACGTTCCCAAAGCATGCTCAGAATACCTGCATAATTAGAATATTGAACTCAACTTTTTTACAATATTTTCAAAAAACTACTAAGGACGATTTCTGGGTTCAAAATTCGTTTTCCGTTGTAGTTAAACTAGTAGGTTCTAATGAAATTGACTATGAAAATATAATTGATTTAATCAGTGACTTTTTTTTAAACAAAAACACAAAGATCAGTCTTTAAATGATTTCTGGGAGATTTTGTCAGAAGATTAGCCCAATTAATCAAAAATTGCTATTATTGTTTTACTTCCAATTTTTACAACTTATTCAAACGAAGCAGAATTTGCTAATCATTTTACAACAAAGCCAAAGTACAGGAACGGGCTTGACTAGATTAAGAATACAACTTAACAATAATGTGCTTGATATCATAATATGAAATTTTAAAAACTCAATTTGATACAAGTATTTAAATGCTTTCTTTATTCATATTTTTTGTTTTCATTAGATAATTATATTTTTATAATTTAAATATTTACCAAAAGCTTGTTTAGTTTTTGACAGTAAAATTACCCAACCTAAATTTTAGACTAAGTGTTTCGTCAAACTTAACAGGTTTGCGATGTTTTCCAATGAATAAAAAGTTTAGAAAACCCTGTTCTAGGAAAATAAAGTTTTACAGAAATTTTAATTCCAATAATAATCTTGAGTATTCAACAGAGCATAGTACAAACTATTGCCGTCATATAAAAATAAGCTAATATATCAATTCTAAAACCTGCGTAAATCCTAGAATTAAATATCTTATCGACAATATTCATTCTTAAACTACATAATACAAAATTGAAAAAATTATTTTTGAAAATTAAATATTTCCATTATTTATTTTTATTGAGAATTTGAAATTATACCTAGAGATTTCTTTTGCCGAAAGTTATAATTTGCTTAACAGTGTTCGTAAGGATTTGAGATTTCAATCCACTCAAATACCACGTAATTTCAACATAGTAGATTTTTCCAGCTTTGATTTCAAATTATATGTTGACAATACTCATAATTCAAAATGACCTATGTCGCCAAGTACGAGTATAGTTGCACCTTGTTTCAGTAACAATGTTATTTATGCTATGAAGAGAGACATTGTGCCATTAAATATGACGCCAAAAGAGACAGAAAAGTAAACATGCAGCAGCGGCAGATATCTATATCTATAAGTATCTGGGAAAAATAAATGTAGCAAGGACATTTCTTTTTAAAAACATAGTAATTTGGTGATGTATAAATTAATATATGTTTAATCGTAACACTTTTCCACTCAATATTTATTATAACACGGTCTGTTTCAATATGGTTAAGATGCAGTTAATTATAACATGAACTGTGTTCGTCTAGTCTATTATATGGACGAAAAATTAATTTCTACTGTTAAGCGTTTAGCATACACAATTGCTCCCAATAAACCTTACGCTATGTTGAAATTTAATGTTCCAATGTCATTTCCACAAAAGCCATGGTACATTACATGTGTCACTGAAGTTTATTGAAAGTAATCAATAAATTTTCCAATTATCATTTCGCCGTGTGCATATTTAATTTATTGTATTGCGTTTAAATAGGCATTTAATAGAAATATTTCGTGACTGAGGTTTTAATGCCTAAATATTTTTAGAAGGTCTTTAGAAAACAAGTTATAACTTATCTTTAATATTGAAATTTTGTGGGTCGCGGTAGAGCGTATTAGCCGGAAGAGCCGATTTCGATTCCCGAGCAAACCTCTCTATGCACCGAAGTTAAGCGATTCTTCGGGCACCATATCTTCTTGTGAAACCGCAACCGGCACAGGGAAAGGTACTGACCCCTCTAACCTGATATTAATTTTACACGTTGTCGGGTGTCGTCCTTTCATTGTTCACCTACCAAACCAACCTTTGGGTTAATTACTGTGTTTATGATTTCATCGCAATTCTCACCGTTTTGCCTAATGTCACTATAAGCAGCAAAAATTTCTGGTAAATTGATCAGATACATATCTATTGCTCCCAGTACAATGAATAAACCTTATTCCCAAAAATGTTTTGTAATATTTCAGAGGGTTTCGGGAAAATTGGTCTGACAAAGAACCTTGCTAAAACATTAGGGAAATAAGATTACGAATTGTTTTAGAGTTATTCCCCTCTCTAACACCGTACTTACGAGGTTAATTTATATAACCAGATTAGAGAGTATAAGTAGTTACCTTTTTAACCACTAATCACGATACGAACTCCTATTTATATCATTACAATTTCCACATGGCTAAAATTAAATCAAAATATGACGCTTTGAATTTTTTATGGAAACCAGATTTATGCACGGCATAAAGAGTGGCATAAATTTGAGTAATAGATGAGGAAATAATATAGTTCAAGCAAATATATAGCTTGGCAGGGTGTCCAAGGGAAATTCTTGAACAAAACTTTAGGGAAACATCAAAATACAAACTTAAATGGAGCTTGTGATTTCTGGAAATATAAATTAAATTGTTATAACTAGGTTGATCGTTGAAGTAGCATATCATTTTAGTTAACAACATCTACTTCTTCATCTCTGCGTACTTCCTTCATCTCATCTTCCCCTCCAACATCCCTTTTATGACCCGGCCCTTCTCTCTTTTTCCTAACATTCTCCCCTATATTATTGATTTCAGAATCCCACTGCCAATCAATACACCCTTCATCCATTTTTCCTGCCTCCACAGGACTTTTCCCAACAAACCCCTCTCCTCATAAACCATCTAAAGTACTTCCTCATTTGTTTTCCTTTTGATCCATTCCACCTTCTCCCTTCTTCTCCACAGCCACATTTCAAAAGCCTTCAGTCTACGTCTATCCTCCTACTTTAGCGACCACGTTTCCGCGCCTACCCTACATATCAAAGTTTTCACGAGTCTTTTTTTAACCTTAAGATACGTAAATTGTTCTACCTGCTCTATTCTTTCCCCTCCTATTTTAATGTTAAACTTAGCCTTTTTCTTTCTGGAAAATCACATAAACTTTGTTTATTAATGTTGATTCTCATCCCATAACCATCGCACTGAATTTCCAATTCACTCAGCAATGCTTTCAACACCTTTGCCGACTGAGCAACTAATGCTTGGTCATCAGCAAACCTAACTGTTTTTACAAATTCCTCGCCGACTTCCATTCCTGCCTCCAATTCTTCCCATGCCTCTTCAATCATTTCCTCCACACATACGTTGAACAGCACCGGTGATAATGGGAAACCCTGCTTTACACCTCTTCCTAACACTGCTTATCTGGACTCTCCGTTCCTCACTCGCAGCCGAGCAATCTGTGACACGTACAGGTTGCGGATTAGTCTCTTGTACCTCCAATAAATTCATATTTTCTGCAATATACTCCTTAGTTTTTACCAATTCACTCTATAAAATTCTTTTCCGAAATCTACAAAACAGCCAACAACGTCCTGATTGTATTCTATATTCCTCTCGATTAGTAATCCCATTACTAATCGAGAGATAACATGATCAATGGCATCTCGCGTATCTCCCCCTTCCTGATAGATATCCTATTGAAAAGGATAAATCCGGACTCAAACCCTTAAGTGTCTGTTTACTAGCCAAATGCTCAGTCATGTTACAAGTACATAGTTTATATAAAGCATCATATTTAAAACATCCCA
Source organism: Hetaerina titia (assembly GCA_037158775.1). Classification (NCBI taxonomy): domain Eukaryota; kingdom Metazoa; phylum Arthropoda; class Insecta; order Odonata; family Calopterygidae; genus Hetaerina; species Hetaerina titia. The sequence goes on from CM073778.1 coordinate 33,508,299, forward strand.
CATTGGTTGCACATTATTCATACGAATATTTGAATGGTACCTACAGTGTAATAGTTTTGCGTTATACCAGAACTCATAATTTTATTTAATTATTCACCGTCATCGAGAGATTTATGATACTGAATTTTCTGTACAATAATAATAATTAAATATTAATTTTTCATTTAGTAATCGTTTTAGATATGATGAGAGGAGAGGAACGTATACGTAAGAGCACCTGAGAACGATGAAATGAACGTCTGCCCCAATACTACAATATTCTTGGTGTGCATGGGGGGAGCGGGGACTGGTGTAGGCGATGACTTGGGAGTCACCGTTCATGGAAAACCAATTCTGTATCTGTGCGCGTCACTAGGTACTGCGTCCGTGGAACACGAACGAGTAAATTAATTGAAGGCCCTTTACACTTTGATGGAGGGGACGGATTTCGGAAGACCGATCGTATAAAAGGCTGTTTGGCGTGGTGGGTGGTGGAAAGGGATGTGGGAAGGTAGGGGATGCGGATTCGGACTCCCGAAGAATGCTTTATGGTCGGAGGAGAGTTGTGGGGAAATGGAGTCGGTAGGGGGAAGACTGGGACTTTTTCACTTTGCTGACCTCCCCACTCCCCAACCACTGTCCCCTTTACCCCTCTTTTTTCCAACCCCTTGACACGCTCCGCACACTCAAAAAAACTCGGAAAACCTTTTTGCTCCCTTTTACCATCCCCTACCCTTCTCCATCCTTCCTCTCTCCCTCCCCCCCCAGTGCGCAGTTCTTCAATTTAAGGTTTTCCTATCGCCTCCCCTCATCTCCTCTCATGAATATTTCGGTTCCGGTCCGCGGGGGAAACGTGGAAGTTTGTTCCACACGGGGCAAAGTTCAGATATATTCCCCTCCCCTACGGCCCCCGTCCCCTTTTACTCCGAACTACTCCATCCCTCCCTTTCTTTCCCCACACTCCCAGGAACGCTCGACTTCGACTCCTCCCTCGCTGAAAGTTCTGCGCTAATTTTCGCACGAGTCGCAACCCATCCAACCTACAGCGTTGTGCTTATGCATAGGCTATATTCTCTAAAATATCCTAGTCCGTGATGGAGGCGTGGTTACCTGTTCAATCGCACAGTGTCCCTACGGAAATGGTCCGGTGCGCACTGCTGACATCTCCAAGAATTAACTTTATACCCAGGCCAAGGACAGCTCGGAAAAATATTGAAGGGTTCTTATATAGGGCTATCCTTTCCGTTGAAATGAGTCTTATATGGAAATACGGAACGGTACGGGAAATACGGGAATGACCAGGGTCAGTCTGTTACTGAAAATACGTTATAGTGAACCCATCATTCTCTACTTTTGGATTTGTACAGCAACTAAAGCTGAAGGTGGACCATTTTTTCCATTTTCCAGTTTTAGATTTTTCTTAGTTGTCTGTGTTTACTAGCAAGCGACGTCATGTACGACTGAGAAAATACCAAACCTCTTTTAATTTAATCCATTTTGTTTTACTAAGACAGCTATTTACCTTCTGCCAAAAGCTTATTAAGGTACATATGAACCGGAACTGGGCTGCAAAAGTTTCTCTTTTCAGGTGGCACTGGCGCGAACTTATGCTGGATATTTTTTATGTAGTTCAAATTCTTTTTTAAAATCTCACCATGGATATGAAAATACGTTACTGATATTAAAGACAAGGAAATAATGAAATGAAAAAGGATATCACTCGGTGACGTTTAAAATTTTCTTGCGTCTTAGAAAGTATGTTTAATTATTTGGAAACTGTTCTATTAGCTGATGTGACTGTTAGTTGATGTGACTATTAGCTGATGTACGTTTCATTATTTTGGAAACTGTTCTATTAGCTGATGTGGCAAACACTGCTACAGTTGAAGGCCGAATTATTATTTCTTAATGATTACGGTGTACCTAGATCACAATTCAAAAACTTATATATTAATTTATTAATATAGTAAAGGAAATTTCCATGTAATTTTTTAATTTCAAATGTACCCGGTTTGTTTAATAAGAATCGGTTACATTTTTTTACTGACGTGGGTTTGAAGTGCATTATTAAGCCCATCGATGGAGTGTGCGCATGATAGTAGATGGACTGGATAGCTTCATTTGAGTAGATAGCTTCATTTGAGAAGCCCATTAAAATTTGTGACGAATTTGCTTTATGTCATCAGTAGTCTGAAAACGGCGTTCTTTCAGCACTGATTTTAATTTCAGAAATAGGAAAAATTACAAGAAGCCAGATTGGGCAAGTATTAAGGTTTCGGGAGAGTAGTCACCTGATTTTGGCATAAAACGGAGGAATTTACAAAGTTGAGAGTGTGGGTGCATTGCCGTGAGGCAAGAACCATGAGTTGACTCACCACAGCTCTGGTCTATTTTTACAGATTTTTTCACGCAACCGTTGCAAATCGCCTTGATAGAATACACGGTCTACTACCTGTATTTCACCTCAGGGCAAGATATCAAAATTTATGTTTTCATTTAAGTCAAAAAATACAGTGAGTATCACTGAACGTGTAAATATTACGTAACTTGAAGTGGAAGGTCTTCCCGGTTGATTATCATCTTCAATTCATTGACGGCCACTTTTTAATCGTAAAAGCCATTCGTAACATTGTGTCTGACCCAACGTATCATATCCGAAAGCTTTTTTTTATAAATTGAAACGTTTCGGCAAAGCTTTTTCCAGTTACTCGCAAACTTTTACGTTGTAACTTTGCTCCGGAAGATCCCACATTTCAAAAATGGCCACCAACACTTAAAGACGTTACTCTCATATAAAAATATCACGAAAATTAAACAAGATATCAAAAGTTCAAAAACACCTTGTTACAAAAAATGTCATACTGAAGGCAGTGCTACCAACCGCACATCATTAAATATCTCCGTTAGCACGTAATTCAAAAGGTTCGGTTATTTTCTGAAAAGACCGAAGTAGCTTGCAGTATGACCCTTCCTCTACCTCAGTGCTAAGCGTAATATTCATTCAGTTCCTTCTGCATGCTAATAACTTCTTCAATTTTACATAGTTTTAGTTTTTTATAGTTTAGTTTTTCTTTAGTTTTATTCCTTTCGATTGCTTATTTATTTAACATAACTCCTTTCTCAATTACCTTACTGCTGATTCATTTTTGATTATAATACCTGCAATGTTTACTATAAAACAACTGTTAGAAAGCACTATTGTTAATAACTAGACTACAAAGTGAACATATTGTCTTGGCTGTTTTCATGACGACATTTTTAACTCAATGCCATTTTGTTAATAATTTTAAGATTCGGTCTACTGCCTTTTCTACTGTGTGTACAAAGTATATTCATTATTATTGCGATTAGTTTTAAGGTATATTTAATAAATTCAATGAAACGGTATTCTTCTCAGAATAAATTACGAAGAGTTTTATGATTTCATCTATATATTGCTGGTAATTGGCAATCTAGTCCTTCAAATCATTTTTTCACGTCATGAAACTAATCATTATTTCTTTTCAAGGGTATATTTCCTCTGAAAATGGCATCAACTAAATATTTGGCCGAAATTCATCAAAACCTCCTCCCCACAGTATTAACTACAAGTTCATAGTTCGAGAGGTTCAAAACACTGAACTGCTACCATATTGATCTCTAGATTCGGAGTGGATATGTTAAGCAACTGGAGGAAAAAGAGGAAAGGAATAAGAAAGATGGAGAATAATTTGGGAAGTTATGGATGGTGGAATATGAATACAAACGTGTTGGATGAGAGAAAGATAGAGTGAATAGGTGGAAAGAAAAATGAGTGGAGTCGGATGAGGGAAAAGTAAGGGAAGGAAGGATGGAGGGAAACGATGACGAGCGACCGAGAGAGCAAGCAAGAGCGAGTTGGTTGGATGAGAGAAATCCACGCCGCGCGGGGTCGGAAGATCAAAGGCATAAACAAACAGTTAATGCAAACAGGACGATAAAAATCAGGCGCACGTGAATTGAGGGGGGCGGTTGGAGGTCGTCCGTCCGTCGGGCAATGTGAGCGGGGAGGAAGAAGGACGTGGAGAGAAAGAGGGGAGATGGAACGAGATTGCTACGTGAAAGGGAGCCAGAGAAGAGGCGGAGGGGGAGTAGGAGGGGGGCGAAGGAAAAGCGGCAAGGAAATGACGGAGTGATTCGAGGGGGTCGGCAAATATATCCATCACCAAAAACCTCCCTGTCTCTACCTCCCACACCAAAGATCATATCTCCCTCTCAGTTTAAACCCTAACACTCACCACATAGTTAACATTTAAAGAATTCGCTCAAGACGCATTCATTTGTCACGCCTGCTTTCATACATAAGAGTCAAACAAGCCGAGGGAGGGCAATCAGATATTTTTATAACGAAAAATTTGACGCTTGCGAAAATTTGCACTTTTCTCCACCGACATCGTCCATCGGTATTGAAAAAATTTCATTATTACTGCAAACTATCATAGAAATGTTTTATTGTTTTGCCACTCCTTGTATCAATTACATAGTGCAGATAAAGGGGCAAGATTACAACACTGGTGATGTATTACGGAATAATTTTAATATTTATTTTAACAAAATTTCAAAGTTATAAATGAGTGCTAGGAATGGGACAGGTACGTGAGCCATGATATTGACATCGGCAATGTCTAAATGTTTTGGGAAACATGCAGTGACTTACTTTGATCCACAATCATTTAAAACGACTATTTATAATTTTCAGATAGCATCTACTTCTCACAATATTTAAGTGTAATTCATTAGTTCTCATGAATTCAAGAAAGAAAAATTTTGAAAAAGAAATTTGAATAAACTCTACATTAATTGTTGCTGATTTCAGTCTTTTCAGGTATTGCAAGCGTTTCGAGTAACAAACTATGAATAGTAGAAATTGATAAAAGTTTGTGTTAGTTGGATTAAGTTGGAAAAAAGGTTAATCGATAAAATAATTTCTGGAACCTAGAGTTAAAGGAAGTTAGCAATGACAATAATTAACATTTTATTTCAAAATAGTGATAATGGCAATCATGGATAACTTATTTTGATATACGCTATTATTAAAATATGGCTTTAAGAGGCTTTCATTTGCAAAGAAGCCATGCATTTAAAATGCTACTTTACTACCGATACCATTATAAATGTTTATTCTGATAAGGACCAGTTATTTCATTACTTTTTGCTGGGGATAACTTTTCCCCAGCAAAAATTAACATTATAAGGTTAGTGTTTTGGCCAGATTAATGTTCAAGTAAAAAAAACAGTGAAGGTAAAAACGTTTGCTTCAGTAAAGAGTCAAACGCGATATATTTTGGCTTTTTAATTTGATTTCATTGTAAGCTTTTCAAAATATTTGAAGAGGAAATGGTAATATAGGCATCGAGAGAACCAGAGATATGATGATGACAAATTGATAAAATGCGTTAATTTTGTGGAGGAATATGCTTCGTTTAGTCGCACAGAAATATTAAAAAATATTGCTGATCACATAAAAAATCATTGCGATAGGTAAAGTATCTGGAGCAATGTAAGCAAAATAGAAGTTAAGAGATTATTAAAGAGAACGAAAGCTAATTTTAACATTAAAATAGGAGATCAACAACTAAAGTAAAGAGTTTGTCTCTCTTTGAGTTTTTTGGACAAAACTGATCAAAGCAATACGGCCGACAGAAGAATTACTAGGCCATTTAAAGTAGCCTTCACAAGTAGAAGAAAGATAACGGTAGAGACGGTGAGTAAGAATGCAAAGAAAATAATGGAACACTTTTATACTGAGCGTTGTATTTTTACAGTGCGAAAACATTGTCTTTGAAAAAATATTACCGCCGTAGATTGTGGAGAATGATGGAAAAAATGAAGGGTGCTGAAAAGAAAACAAACGAAAAAGTGCTAGGCATGTTGAATGAGAAAAGAGATTTATTGGAATAAACCAATAAGAGGCAGGAAAAATGGATTTAGATCATTTTGATTGGTAATGATTTGTTGTAGACTATGATAGAGGAAAGAATGATAGACAAACGGGGTAGTGACGGAAATAGGGCAGGAAGGTTGAATGGAATGGATTATTCAGATTTGAAGAATATTTTAATGTAGTGTAGAGTGCCCAGGGGGACGTGGTAGTCCAGACCAGAGGGTCCAGAGGGTTTGTGCTCGATGACGAACATCTCTAGGCAACCTCAGCTTCATTCAAGTGCTGCGTTTTATCTTGTACCAGATATTCTTAGGAATTCATAATATAGAACAGATAAAAAAAATGGCTCTAGTAAAATGTAACTGTTGGTAACTTAACCTAATGACTGGTTAAAAATGGAATTTCAGCAAATCTGATAATCCTAAAGAGAAATAAAAATACTGCAAGTGCAATTCCATGGTATGGACAAAGTAATTCGCCAAGGGGGCAATCAATTCAGAATTTTTGAACGTTACGCAAGAGTCAATCGAGACTAAGGAGTGTCTCTTTAGGCTCGATTTCGTAGGCGGAGAGCCTAGTCACAGAGATGAAGACGGCATTGATAACGCAGAATTATCTTCCACCCCGTCGCATTTTATCCTTCCTTCATCCGGCAAAACTTTGCCGAATTAGTTCAGACATTAGACGCACCCGTCGCAAGAAACTTGCGCCTTTCTCGCCTACCGTTTTCAGAGGGGTTAGAAAAGGGTGCATGGCTATGGAGAAGGAGAGAGTGGGTGGCGGGGAGAGAAAGGGATGGGGGAAGGTAGCATATCCCTAAAACTCTCGCTACCGCCCCTCCTTAACTTCCCCTTTCCCCATCATCTGACGGCTTTTCGCCATAAATTATGCAACCCTTTTTAGGACCATCGTTGTACAAGAAGCATCCTCCTCCCTAGGCCTACCATTTCAACTCTTCTCGTACCCTGCTCATATCTTTTCTTCCATGCCCCTCCTCCGATCCTCTGTTCGTCTCCCCACTTTCTTTTCATTTCAGCGTTTTATTAGTAAATCTGGATTTTTACGTTGCTTGAAGGGATGTGGATATTATCTTGCTTCATTTTCCAGGAATATTGATTTTTTTAATATTATCCCTTAGAATACTGCACATTTAAAGGAATAGTTTTAGTCGCTTTATTATTCAATAACCAGCACAGGTTTAGGAGCACGCTCATCAAAATTTCTTACAGCGGAATAGTTTTCGTGCCTTCGGGGCAGATTAATATTTCTGAATTAGCTTGCTTTTTCCTCAAATAGACATCGGGATCTACATGACGAAGGAAATGAACCTAATAGATATACAGAAATATATTTACTTCTATGGACTTCATAATCAATGATCGAAGGAAATTTTAATTAAGTGATTTCACTTTTAGTTCACCGACAGCAAGTATTTAATTCCATCATAGGAATAAACCATTAATGCGAAGCTATGCTGGTGTCAATGTATGTATGCCATTACGTAAAATTTGTTAATTTGTAATCTACGTTGAGCAAGTAGCATTTAGGGGGAAAAATAAGGAATATTTTCCGACATACATAGATTTTTTAGATGCTTGTTAAGTGAGCTAATGTTCATAATTCTTTTAAATAATAATTTACCTTGGTGAGTATGTTGGTAATTTACGGATATCCAGCTATTTTACATATTGCAAAAGTAATTAATTCTTTTATGAAAATATTAACGTGGATTATGGAAGAAAGATTTTTCAGTGGCAACGAGAAATATAACAACTCATAGGGCATCTTTTTAAACTAGCAAGAATTAGTAAGCCAGAGAATGTTTTTAACTGCAAAAAATAGGAATACAGAGTGATTATATTGTCAAGGACAAAGAGAAGGAAATATAAAATAATGGTAAACAAGAGGGTAGGCTGAAAACTAATACACACATACTTGTAGACGACAAACAAAAGCAAATCGGAAGATCGGGCAAAAATCATATTTTAGTTTTCAGTCAGCCCTCGTATATTCGCTTTTAACGATGCCAATTTATCGAGCATTAAAATTCAATGGTATTTTATCATCGTTAATACTTTTAGAGAGAGAGCGAAGTTGAAATTCATATATTTTTAAGTACAATTACTAAAAACTTGGTTTTTGACATCCATATTTTATATTCCAAAACTAAAATAATTAAGAAAGCCTTACCTGCGACTTAATTTACATAACGTCGTCATATTACATTGATATCCCAAAAATTGAACTACGTTACCCTTCCAAATAATCGTTTAGTAAAACTGAACTGCTTATATAAACGTTTTTTTATTATAAAATTCAATATGCCATTGATCGCTTGGCTTTGTAAATAATCTTAAAGCACTGTGGTTGGATTAAATAGTTTATCATTCTATTACTTTATTTCTTCTTCTCATTAGAAGTATCACCTTAATATATTCAAAAGATATGTTCCTGCTTTCTCCTTCTTTTTGAAAAATAGATGTTTATTCTTACTTTAACAGCCGTAAGTAGTACCCTAATGCATTGTATGCAGATGTACATTGTACGGTGTTAGTCAGCAACAAAGATATTAGTGATTCTCCAATTGGTTAATATATGATGCACTACTAATACTAAGTTAAGATAAATTAATCCTGCTATAATAACCTGTTAAAACATATGTTAATTGAATGTTTAAACTTTTACATATTTTAAAATGAATCCAAATCGCTTCAAAATTTCCAAAGTAACGATGTATTAGAGTCAAAATGAAAATTAGGCAAGAAGGAATTATTTTTCGAGAGAGATTTGAAGCATCAATTTCGATTGAGCAAACAAGAACATGAAGTATTCGTAAGTTAGGAAATAGCTACAAACTATTTAATTGGTAATTTTCGAATACGTGAGCCAAATAGTTTCCAATACGAGGAATCTATACGGTAACTCATCCAATAAAGTAAATCAGATCAATAGAAGCTCACATAAATTTACCCACGCAGGCGTGATATTTTATTCTTAGAATTCTTCATGCAAAAAATTCCTTTCGTTAAAAAACTTAAATTCTAGTAAATTAATTTTAAAGTTCTTAAGATAAAAATTTTACCCTAGTTGGTATATATATATAAATTTTTGTTGGAATGCATGATTATCTTCGTTTTAAAAGGTATTTTAGAATAATTATTCTCTGAGACATTTTTTCCGTGCAATCTAATATTTTTAACAAAAAAACAATAAAAACAATTTGAAGAGTTAAATCGGTAATTAAATTACAGACATCGTCACGTTGACTACATTACTAGTTTAATTAGTTTGAATGTCATCAAGATAGTGTATTTCACAACCGTTGAGAGTAGTTTAAGATAAAGTTTAACAGTATGGGTATTCACTTATTAAAAAATAAACAGCAAAAATTCTAGAGCAATTGTCTCAGGCTAGATAAAAATTACATATATCCTAGATGGAAGAAATATTATTAAAAATTTGGAATTTTGCCTGTAGAAAGGTTGTATATAACCGTCATCATGATAGGTAACTATTTGAATTAAAAAGATAAAATTCCTTATTTGCGCAAAAAAAAATTACCATGAAGGGGCAAAATTAAACATATTTAAAAATATATCATACAAATCTAGCTAGAAGAAAATTGGAGGGAACTTTACCTATAATGTATAATGGAAAAGGCCTGAAAATTCAAGAATATTAGTCAATAAATGCTGTGAAAGGGAGAAGTCTGGCTGTTAAGAGAAAGGACTAGGGCTTGGACCAAATTCTTTTACATATTTATTTACTGATTTACTAACTTTATTTCACTTAAATATAAATTCCACAACTCTCAAAACTCCAACGGGTCTACCGTTTACTTTTTAGTTTTAAAAAATACAAGACAACAATGCCACAGTGTAAAAATCATTCCTCTTGACCGGGATCGAGGCGAATTGAGGCAAGGCATCCCAGTGAAAGCCAATGATTTTTACCCTCTGAAATACTTGCATTGTAATACACACTTAGCGGATGACTCCGTCAAAAGTTATTGTTACGGCATCTCCCACAGTTACTTGGCATTTGAAAAAGATAATTTCACGAGAAAATTTCAATGGAGTACTAGCAGAAAAGATGGAAAACTATGGGAAGGATGTATAATCTAATTATTCAAATCATCTATGTATGTTTGTATGTATATTTCTACACGTGCGTTTACATAAATGAATATATATATATATATATATATATATATTTATTTATTTATTTATATATATATATGTGAACACGTGTACTTATGTACTTCCTACAACCTGCCGTTGTCCAACTCCGCCAGTCTTCAACCCTCTTTCCCAACATCGTCAGTTTTATCCCCCGCGGCCAATTCTCCCGATCCCTCTCCCGCCCCATACCGTACCTTCCGCCTTATGGATGCTGCCCCCTACCTCATCTTGACTCTTCGCCTCCATTCACCCTGCGATATCAGTTCCCCCTGAAGCCACTTCCATTCCTTTGCAGACATTCCGAACGAAACATTCCCTGGATTCGGTATATAAGGTTCATATGAAATACCGAAGGCCTGATTATGCGACCAACCCCCACTCCCTTGCCAGGAACTTTGGGGAGCACACGACCCCAAATGGAATTCAATAGATCGAAGGATGGGAGGGGATAGAGGGAAACTGGTTCGATCTTCAAAAGGGGTGGGGTCGACGAACGAAGGGAGTTGCATGGAAACTCTGTGTGTCATAAGGAATGAATGAGAGTGCAAGAAATTAGATAAGGAGCAAAGGCAGAGAAACTGATCAATTTGATGGCTGATTGGCCAATCATTTATTACTTTCGTTGAAACCTTATCTGACGGAACGGTGTTTTGCATTTGTAGCAAATGGAGGAAGCTTTATGGGAGGTACGGCTAGGTTTACTACTCCCTCTCTGCTGCATAAACTAAAATAAGTTACAGCATTTCAAGTACACCAAAACAATATCTCTTTTCTCCAGTTTTTAAATTTCCCAATTTCCTCTAATTTTGCGTTTGTTCTCGATGAGCACGCAACATTCTAGTCTCTCTGTACTTAGTGTGCTATACAACCTTTCATCGTGGTTTAATAAAATTATATTTCACAAATTGCATTGAGTTGTGCAATTTACTACAGCTCTAATATTGAAACCGAAGGCTAGTTAAAAGCCAGATTCCCCATCAGTACATCTTCATCTACACAATATTGCCACTGAAAGCCTTGAAAGCCGTGAAATTAACCTACATGAACAAATATGACTTCATGCATGCGTATGATAAATTATATATAATAGTGCATATGAAAAAACACATGGATTAATATATAAATACTGTACCTATAAATCTAAATAAATAATTAGTGTTTCTCAAAAAATCAATAAATTTCCCTATCAAAATAAAAATATTCAGGTGGCTGATTTCGAATATTTGAAGGTTTCATATCGTGCAAGGAGAAAACAAGTACTGAATTCCGTCGGTGATGGTAAGCATCCCCCTTTATCTTATCATCATTGTCGAACATAACAATATTATTGAAGTTCCCTTGGTGTGCTGTACTTTTCTGAAAGTCTAATATTACCTGCATGATGTCTTCACCGTACCCACCACATGTGCTCTTGTTTCGTAGCAACGAGACTAGAAATGAACATGAATATCCTTCAGTAATGGTTTTCGAAACAGCTATTTTTTTATTTATGGCTACCTTGTAACAAAAAGTGGTTATATACCTTATATCCCTCTGAAAATTCCCAAACAATCAGACACAATTCATTATACTGCTATAATACACTTTCCATTTTAAGACATTGCTATGGTTTATGCGGGAAAAACTTCTTATAGATTTTTTAAGTTGCATTTTAAGCAATTATTTCACAAGAGATCATCATTTAACACAATTAATATGGATCAACACACAAAAAACAAGGATCGACTTCGGAAGAATACAATTTGCTTTCAATGAAGAGATAAAAATTAATTTTGTGACTCGTAAGCTTTGCTAACTGTTGAACGTAAAGATTAATGCTACAATTAGTAGATCTATTTATCGGTATAAAAAAATTATAATTTTATCGTCATTTCAGACGCATATTAACACCTCTAATGTCATATTGAGCTTTTGACGCATTAAAATAATATCTACAATTTCAAAAGTTTCTTCTGTAATAATTACTTCTTCTTAACATTCAAACTGATTGAATTTATTGGCAAGTCATCTAATCAATAATAAACGCCAAACATATGAACACATAAAATTTTTCAAAAACATAAAAAATAGACCTATAGATCTAAATGGAAAAGTTTGTCATGGCAATATCTGTAATGAAAATTTACCAAGGTTGGCATAATTTGAACCATTTGACCTATTGGTTATAATTAGGCATACCATATTACCCTCATCACCCCATCAAATGATCTTGCTATATAATTTGAAGAAATTTAAAATCCTTGATTTTTTTCATTGATAATTTAATGATCAAACTAAAGCTCAAGTTTATGTGGTTCATTCAGTGTGGGGTCAAGAGAAGATTTTGCACGAATCAAGCTTTCATATTAATGGTGTCCAGTCCCATTCTCTATTCTGTCATTCTTTAATTTGACACACAGACAGTCTCCCTCTGTTTTCTTTGTTCTGGTACTTGGAAGGCAATAATGTGGTGGACCAAGGAAAGACCAAACTGACCAGTTCCGCGCATGCAGGACATTTGATGTCATTCTGTCGGAATTTCTGAAACTACAGCCTCCCACTTATATCGATTGGTTTCCGGCCCGCTGGCGTGAGGAACCTTTGTGATAGACGTCTAGGTGGACTGAGTTAATGGTCGCCGCTTCATTGAGGAGGATTAAAAAAAAAGGACCCAGCGGAGAGTATCGGAGGGGACAATAAAAGAAAATAGGGAAGAAGAGAAGAGAATGGGAATAATGGAAGACTGGAGAAAATTGAGCTCTTTACATGGAATGGTATGTTGAGAATAAAAAGGAAAGTACAGAAAAAAGGGTGATACTAATGGAACTGGATACGAATTAAATAAGAGAAGACTTTGAGGATTGAGAATTATAAAATGTGTACAGGTAAATTTAGGAAACCACTTACTAGAAAAAAACATCGCTATGTAATTTTGTATACTCTAAAGCTTTTACGGTACCTTAGTTAATTAAAGAGGTTGAAAAGTAAAACATTGTGTAATTTTAAAACTTACAACTGAATGTACGTGGTTCAAGATAAGATGTATATCACAGACGATTCGAGCGAGGGAGATTGTGGAGTGTGAAATGGATAGTGTCTATTGTATTAGTATTGAAACTAAATATTAAATAGTGCTAAATGCTATAAATGAAATGTATTGATCACTATTTACTAGGTAAATAATAATTGTAGAGGATCAGACTATGCAACTATAATATTCATCGATCAAAATTCAGCATTATATCTGATATTTTACTTAATAGAACTACAAAACGTAACGAAATATGGAACTAAGTTAACATAAATTTATTAATAATAATAAATTGTGAAAATAGTGACCTTCATAAAGGTATAACCATAAAAATAATCCTGGGAAAATGGAAGAAACAACAGTTGATTTCTAACAATGGAATTACACAACCAAACGAACTACGGAATCAAATTAACATTAGTATCGTAACAGTAATAAATTATTAAAACAGTAACCTTCAGAAAAGTATGACTATAAAAAATCCTAGTAAAATGGAAATAAGAACATTTGATTTTGGTAGTGAACTAATTGTATTGATTTACTTTATACTGATCATTATATCTTACACTGGCATAGCAATAAAATACGCAGTGGGTGTCTTTCCCATATCTAATCGATAAAAAATGGCTAATCTTCATATTGGTGCAATACGGTCGTACTCAACAACGGTGTACAACAAAAGGTCGTCCTTTCAGAAATGAAGCTCCCTTTCTAGCTTCATAGCCATGCTTTCAAACGCCATTATACTATTTATGTATAGATCTAAAAAAATGCTAGTGTTGGTTTAAATCTAATTTAAAAAATAGTTTTTAGTAACAAATATGAAATTTAAGAATTTTCAATATTCTTAGAAATGATTAATCAAATTTCTTTGTTTTAGATGTTACATCAATTTTTCTCGGATTCGTATTGGCATGATAGAAGAAACCAATACAGTGATAGTTACTTGCGCTGAGTAGCACTGAAGGGTGAACTCGAGTGAAATATTCGCGTCAAAAGTGATATAGAATGAAGGAGAAGGAAAAATACTGCCTGGTCCTTACAGAGAAGGGAAAGAAGGAAGGGATGTGATCGGGAGAGAGAGAGAAATAGAAAATACCCTTTTTACTTACTGACTCGCCTCTTTCCCTCTCTCTCGCTTTCCTCTGAAAAACCCCTTATCCCTTTATCCTTTACCCTTAAGACGTTCTGAAGGGGATTGGGGCCAAGTTTTGTGGCTCACATCCCTATGTTCTTCTCCCCTCTCCCTTTCCTGGCCGTCCTCCCTTGAGGGCGCCTCGCAAATTGGACCGACGGAGAGCTCGGGGAGGGGGCGGGAGGGAGAAACCCCGGGGGGAGGGGACAGACGAGTGAAGGGATCCTGTGGATGGGGTAACGGGGATGGGGAACAGAGGGGAGATTTCGGGAGTGGAGTCGAGGGTGGGAGGGGGGAGTGAGGCCCTTCAGGATAGTTAAAACACCACCGCTAGTGGGTGTATTTTCAAAATTCTCTCTTCCATCTCCCCCACAAGAGAAGCGGACCGCTCAAAAGAAAATGTTCACGATGAGGGCGGGCGGGTGCTGGGGAGTGTGAGGGTGTTGAGGGGCAGAGGGGGTTGGGGCAAGAAATAATGAAGAGCGAGGAGAAAAACGGTGCGTGCAAGGGCTATGGGAGGCTTGAGAGGGTGGGCGAAATTCAATCCCGGGTCAAACCGAGCGGAAATGAATTGGATATATAAATGGTTTACTTTGCGATTATTCAACACTATCGAGCTGCTTCGCTGACTCTCGCTACCCCTACTCCTTTTTTGTAAACGACGAAGCGCTTGGCCTTCCCATTTGATCAAAATCCTTACTCAAGAGACTTATTGATTCAGCGATCTAAAATGTAAAATTATGATAGTTGGCTAAAAAACTAAAAATACTCATGCCAGGAAACCTACTCGCCCATTTAGGCAAAAGACATGACCAGGTTCTATCATATTACAGAACTGATGCAAATGAATACCTGAACAATTAATTATATTTGCCTACTTTTCCACGTTTGTCCTTGCTTAACAGCCTTCTATTTTACCTATAGGATATATCTTTGTATGCTAGTTTTTGAAAGAGTATCGTTCATATTAACAAGTACGCACGTATGTTGAAAAAGATGTACAATTTCGATCAATTTAGTTAGGTATAAATCTCACATCTGGTTGAAACAATTTTGACAGAGCTCTATGAGTAATATTATATAGTTTGGAAATGCAATTGATTTTAAACGAGTCAGCAAAGTTAACTATTTCTGCTTAATGCTTGAATAGGGCATTGAAAATCATCTAACATATTTTGTCACCTAAAAATATCAAGTGTAAAAAATATCGCATTCTTGACGGACGATTGGCTTGAGCGAACGCATTACAGAACGTTTCGCTTACGCTTGGTTCATTTAACCCTCACAGTAAAAAGGCAGTTACCCAGCGCGCATCGTCAGCATACGTCTTACGGCGTCAAATTACGCAAAGATCTGACACATATATAAAAATAATTATTTATACACAAATATATATTATATATATACATTATATACTTTTGTACATACATAATTATAAATATCATTTTATTAATGTATTCATAAATAAAAGTTTTGCTTATTTTAATTTCTATCATGTTACCATTTTCCATCCTTCACACTCAAATGATAAAGGGTCCCAAACTATGCCTATAATTCTGTTTCAATGAGACCATGTTTCCGTATAAAATCAGGCTCCATGTCAAGGCTTTGGCCAACCTTTCCATTACATTCTTACTCAACGTCCCTGTCATTAATTCCTTTCCCCTTGTTAAAACACGATTGCCAAATCTACTTCTCATGACCCTTCCTTTTCATATTTCTATTTCTACTTCGACCATTTATGTTCTAGCGCTTCCGGAGAACGTATGGTACTGGCTCCGGTTTATGGGCTTCTTTCGTCATATTTAGTTTAGTGCTTCTCTTTTACAAAACTCAGCACAATATTTAATTTACAACGACATTTATTCTCATCCTTTACCCATTTAATATTTACTTTTTAATGTACTCAGCAAATCTTGAAAACTTTTATTTGGCTGACAAACTGAATGTTGATTATCCACAAACGTACTTAATTTTATGGATTCTACAACGGCTTTTGTTCCTAACTCGACTTATTCTCACGCATCTAAAACGATATCTTCCGCATAAACCTAGAACATCACGGGTGCTAAGGTAAACTCCAATCTTTATCTTCACTGAACACTTTCCTTCGGGACTCCCCATCAACCACCTGCAACTGAGCCGTCTGAGACAAGGACAGGTTGCTGATGATTCTCTTATATCTCCATTCAACTCCCATTTGCCCCAACACATAAATTACCCAATTTACTCTAATAAATACATTTTCAAAATCTAAAGTTTATACAAATACATCCTGATTGTATTTTATATACTTTTCTATTATTTTTCTCATAAATGATATATCCGCTATCCGCTATCATATATAATGCCGCTACCCTTCCAGAACCCAAAATGAATGCCCCCTAGGTATTAATTAGCGCTGATCTCAGTCTTCGTTTTGATGATTCTGAGAAAAACTTTATCTGCTTGCGAAGTGAAATATATTTTCCTGTGATCCTCACATATGGCTGCCTTTCCAATTTTATGGATAAGAACCAATACAGATCTGACGAACATTTCGATCAATTTACTCCCTCAAAAATGCTGCGAATTAGCCTATAATAAACTTTCCATATGCTCACACTACGTTTTTTATCATGCTTATCTTGTTCTTATTGTTTCACGTCTCAGTTTGCTTTTGAATTATTTATTCTGACTAATTCTGCCACTACATTCTTTTAATTTATCCTTTACCAAAATTTCGCGTTCCTTGGCCCTCCTATTAACTATTTATTTTGTTTTGTTTGCGGCTTCTGGAACCCCATATTAGATTTTTTTTCTACAGTATCCAGCATCCTATCTTCACCCGTAATGATCATCACATATTGATGATAGCGCTTACTTTTTATTTCTGCTTAAGCTTCAAAATTTTATTTTCTAAACCGTCTTCCCTGTTTTATATTTTATTTATAGTTTATTAAGTCCCTATGTCAACTAGTTCCTTATTATTATGTGTCATTTGTGCTTATGCTTTCCCTTTACAAGGATATTTTGAGATGACGACCGCGAATGCCTTGTCTCTTCCGCTACTGGGCACAACATATCGCCAATTGGGACAGGTCCATTAATTTCCATATATTGTCCATCATGGATTGCACTCTTGGGATAAATGATTTTGGCGGTGATGAATTATTCTCCACATTTCCAGCGGGTTACGTCCCACATTGTTGCCGACGTTTCAGCGTATCCTATGTGAATCCCACGAATACCAATACAAGGAAGAAATTTGCTGGGCTAAAGAAACTAAGTCTTTTAGGAGAGACCAGTAAGAAGATGCAGTTACAAACACCTGAGCATCATAATGTCTTTATATTACCAATAATCCATCAGGAAGGGTTCCTCCTGAGACCAATTATGAGTGTAATCCACCCATCTACAACCTCTGAAATATTTTCCGCGAATTCATTTCCCGTACATTGACTTGTGCGAACAATGCATCTCACCCTCAACTGGGTTTATAAAAATTCTAGGTGAAATTCGCCAGAAGGAACCATATTTTGGCCAGCTTGGATGTGGTGGTCCTTTTCACTCAAATGCTATTCACCGACGCGCTGATGATCCTAAACACAAATTTGACAAAGACACGGTGAAAACTTTTACCAGACTGTGACGTCAACGTACTAAAATTACAACGACAACTTCAACGAGCAGGTGAATGGGTTTACCCTTGTCAGGATTTCGAAAATAGAGCTATGGTCACGCCACCCTCCATCCAGTCCGCGCCCCAAACGCTTCCATCCACAATAAAAGCGTTTCAGTACGTGGATGACACGTTTGTAGTTTTCCTTCATTGATGGGGCAACCTAAATCTCTGTTTAGATGATAAAAATAGGCAGCATAGAAATATCCAGTTCACTATGAAATCAGATAAAATTGTCAGACCTCGATATCTTGGTCTACCGTTAGGAAGACGGAAGATTGGCGGATAGTTTTTATCGCAAACCAATCAATACGGACCTGAGCGACCGCAACCATAACTACGTATCCAACCCAACGAGGAAGGTTCCTATCCCCGCCAATACACCAAGAATAGGCAATTTCAAATAAGAAGAAAGTGAACACCTGGTCTCCAAGGCCAGCCTGCCCTGAGCCTGCAGGGTTTGTGGAAAAGGATCCAGCATACTAAGGATATACAATATCAGGAGTATACACAAAACAACGGAAAAGCTACAAGACTATTTCGTGAAACAGAAGAATCGCATCGGCCTAATAACACTAGGAATCAATCGAATCCCATGTGAAGTTGGTGAAACCTGAGTGAGCTAGGCATATCGTATAATCAAAAAAGGTTGAAGGAGCGTCAGATACTTCTCCGACATGGACAGATTGAACAATGCACCGTAGCCTAACCTATACCAAATCAAGACCACAATATCAAATGGTTTCTAAAAAATTACTCTGCCACTCAAAAAAAGTAAGAAAGTACAACTATTGGAAGCAACTAACAAAGGAGGCCATTGATATTCGCCTGGGGGGAAATAACTTCAGCAAAGTTTAAGGCTTTTTTTCTCCCAGCAAACAATTTCAAATAACTGAGAGAAAACCTTGGAGGGGTCAAAATCTGGGAAGCCGCGAGCCAGTCTAGGACGAAATCTTTATTAACTGAAATGGGCTGAAGTGACATGGCAGTCAGCCCTCAAGAGGATGGACAAAGCCTAAACATTGACAGCCATGCAGAACTTAGCCCAATGGATATCCCGAGAAAAATTCACCATGGTGATATGCCAGGAATATATCTGATCCTTCGGAATTTTGAGGGGATTTCCCTATTGCCTATCTCAACACTGTTTTACTGGTTGGCGATTGTACTGAAAGTTAAAAAACCAAGAAATATTATGAATGCAACTTTTGAATAATTGAACGTTTCTACTCACGAATACATGGCGTTCAAAACTCATTTCATTACCAAATCATCGCATGTTGCAAAACATTTTAAATTCTATCTGATATTTATATAAATAACGTGCACTCTAGGAAGAGACTCTAGAGACCCCACTGCGCACCAAACTGAAAGCCTCGAAGCGGG
This sequence comes from Hetaerina titia, assembly GCA_037158775.1. Taxonomy (NCBI): domain Eukaryota; kingdom Metazoa; phylum Arthropoda; class Insecta; order Odonata; family Calopterygidae; genus Hetaerina; species Hetaerina titia. The sequence goes on from CM073778.1 coordinate 33,527,553, forward strand.
ACTATATGAAAAATGTTCACGTATATAAGGCCTCCTTGAAGTCCTTACCATTCACTAATGCCCCCTGGTGGGGTAAGAAGTGCCTTATCTTGACGTGAGGGAAACGTTTCCCATATCAGCTTAACGGGAAACCAACGTAACATATGAAATCCTATTAAAACCAACCTTAAACGAAACCCAACGCAATTTGTCGAACGGAAAACTCACTTAGGCTCTCCGACCTTTCCTTCACTCCTTTTCGTCACTCATTCCTTCTCATCCTTGCCCAAAAGCACACCCCCGCACATACTTTTAATAAACTTACGAGATACAATTCTCCTCCAGTGATGAATAAAAATTAATAAACAAATAATTAAGCTCCCCATTTTCTCTCCCTCCCCTCTCCTAGCCTTTTATTTCTAAACTCCCAACCCTCGATTCTCGTTCAATTTCGGTCACTTTAAATTAATACGACCAGCCCTCTGAATTGCTTTTTTTTCCTTTACTGCCAAAACCTGAGGACGGGCCTTGGTTCTAAATTTTACAAGTTTTTTTTCTGGTCCCTCTTCTTCACTTCCTTTATCCCCCAACCGTCCGTACCTGTAGGCTCTCCACCGCTCAGTCACCTCACCCTCTACAAAATTTCACCCCTCACCCTTCTCTCAGCCCCTCCGCTACTCTCCCTCCAGCCCAGCCCACACTCTCCAACCTCTCAATCCCCAAGGCTTCAATTATACAGCCTCCATTTACGGCGCCGTGGCAGACCGCTTCCCGGGCCCTCACGGGTTAATTTTCGAACTCCGCCAAGTGTTTTGGTTTTTTCCCTCCGCCTACCTCCAAAGGCGTGTAATTCAAAGAATAAATGAGATGGAGAGGGGGCATTCAAGAGGAAAGGAGGGGCTTGCTCCTGCAGTCGGGGGAAGGGAATCCTTGTCCCGTTTAAGCCATACACAAGCTTTCGGATGGGTATTTACCAACATTTTTGGATGGAAGTAAATGTATGAAGACGTTATTTCAAGGCTAAATTTTCCGGTAAACTTCCTACCCAAAAATACTGGGGAAGAAGAAGCATCATTAAGATTTATAATTTTAAAATTCTGCCGGGAGGCAGTGTGAACTAAAGAGAACTGTGCATGAGCGTTTTTCTTAATTAAAGATGTGATCACGGCCACTGCGACTGATCTAATGGCGATGAGTTTATATTTCAATAAATCTAATGCAATAATGAAATAACTGCAGCCCTAAAACTTGATTTTAAGTCTGAACAGCAATGAGAAATTCCTTTTATACGTGCGTTGAGGAATGACGTGGAAATGGTACGTATGCTTCCAATTCCAATTATGAATGTTTGATCCTAGGTTCCCTTAGAGTTAGACATATCGTACATTAAGAAATTAAGCGTCTAAAACCGTGGAAAATAATTGGAAGTTTTTCACAAATGTATGTAGTTAAATGAAGATTAAGCATACTGATGATAAATTTGAAGCATTCATCAATGCAGTTTCGTTAGCTGATTCCGAAAGCAGGATTATCTAATTATTGAAAAAACAATTACAGGTCACCTATATATCTAATATTACTAGTCAGTGAGAGCCCGATACCTTCCAAGCGGGAATAAAAATCATTTATACTTGTAGATAACTTGTAGACATACTTTCAACCTCCCTTACTTAGTTAATTCCTTCAGAGAAAGCCTTAAAAATGCCCAGGCCACTCTTTTTAATCAATCTTATTCAAACATTTTACCGTTTTCTTCGAATTTCTCTAAGTTTATTCCCTTCAAAATACCTATCCGGGATCTTTTCTTATGACTCTCATGCAGTTTCCTCTATCATATTTATTGCCTTTATTTTTTTCATGTTCACATCCTGCATTTGTGCCAACTCAATAACGTTTGTTAGCAGGTAATGAAAATCCATGTTACCTCTGCTATCTTTACTTAATTACCGTTGTTGTGCAAAAAAGTAATGATCTGAACCATACATTGCCACGCTCCATTAATCCCTCGTCTTCTCCAGATATCCTTCATTAAATTAATTCTCTCTAAAGTACTATTATTTTTATGTTTATGTATACATTTAAGTAGAGTTTTTGAAAAATAAGATAATCCAACTCTTTTTTCTATGTTTTGAAAAGTTTTAAATAGCTATCACCATTATTCCTTATTTTTCTTTCCTCATATTAGCAAATGGATGCCTCACCTGGCACATTTTCTGATTATATTCTCTATCTTATTCAATAGATTCATACCTTACTATCAATTAAGATAGAATCACATAATAAATGGGAACAATACAGAAATATTTCATCATTAAAAGGTATTAGGAAAAGGGATTAATAAATAAATACAGCGTAAAGTAGTACAAACGCGGCGACCTAAAAATTGTTTCTTTTTAAAATTTGTTCTTTTTAATGGAAAGATATTCGGAATTTGAAAGCCGTAATTGTGGATTGAACTACTTTATTACAAAACATTTTGAAAGAAAACACTAACCCAGACTACTTTTATCGTGAATCCACATCCCAGAAAAAGATAAAGGCGTTTATCAATACAAAGATGAATACTCAAAATACTCTTAAAGATTATGCTACTCAAGTTAATAAATTAAAAATTAAATAGGTAAAGAAGTGCTAACGCTAAACTTAATATTTAAGAACTTATTGTTAACGGACGATAGAAATAAATTTAAAAGTAGGTCTACTTAAGGAGGAGGACATATTATAGTAAAAACACATAAAGACTGTCAAAAAGGACGGAAATCAAATTATAGACCATAAAGAAAATCACAATGCTCTCAACATTTAGGAAGAAAATAAGAACAGTAAGGAAAAGAATTTTAACAATTGAAATCTTAGAGACATGTAGAAGTTTCTAAAATCATTCTAGGAGCATAAAAATATTAAACTTGAATATTTATCGAAAAATTAGGATTAAGTGGGAAAACAAATCAATAGTTTCCGATGGCATTGCTGTTACTTGCTGGAATAGGTGTAAGTGCTGCGTACAATTGTGTAAATTATATAGTTAATATTACAATCAGCAACAGTATCCTACATATTGATTAGAGCAAGGCATATGTAACACCCAAGTTCAAAAGAGGAAATAGAGCAGAGGGGAAAAGGGGAATTAGGCCAAAATCCTCATTTCAGCTGTTAGAAAAAGTAAATACCAATTATTTCTGGGATTTATGGAGAAAAATTGAATTTTTCATCGTTTATATTGTTTGATGGTCAAAATGGTACTGAAAAACTTTTGTCTCGTACGTCCCACTCCTAAAAAACCCACACCCCCTAACGTCACCGAATACAGACCAATCAGCATTTTGCCTCCCTTATCAAAAGCATTCGAGAGACTCATACATGAACAAGTCTCAAGATTTCTCAATGAAAATGACTTACTTGATCCTCTACAATCAGGCTTTCGGCCTTTCCACAGTACAGCTACCGCTCTCCATAAGATAACAGATGACATGCGATTATGCATGGATCGCAAAGAGGTACAATAATGACTCTCCTAGACTTTACCAAAGCCTTCAACTCTATTGACAAAGATATTCTCTTAGCAAACCTTCGAATCCTGAACTTTTCCTCCTCGTCTTTACAATGGATTCGCTCTTGCCTAAGTAACCGATTTCAAAGAGTCACCACACCAAATTCAACCTCCGACTGGCTTCAAATACACAGGGATGTTCCACAAGGATCCATTCTTGGACCCTTGCTTTTTTCTCTGTATATAAATGATATTAGTAAATGTATTTTAAATTGCAAATACCACCTTTACACCGATGATTTCCAAATATATCACCATTCCCGCCTTCATGACCTTCCTAGAATCATCAACGAAATTAATTCAGATCTTGCTTGCTATCGGGTATAAAACATTTACTGAAAATAAACCCAATCAAAAGTCAATCCATCATGATCGGTTACCATAAACTACAAGCTAAATCAAATATTGTTAAACTTCCACCTCTAACATTGCAAGGCTGTATTATACCATACCTAAGGACAGTAAATAATTAAGGCGTAACCATTAATGAAAGGTGATCCTGGTGAGATCACGCAATTGCTATCTGCAGAAAAATAAACTCATCCCTGCATTCTCTGAAAAGGTTAAAGCACATTGCTCCCCCCACCTTAAATATGCTTGTGGTATCCTCTCTTCTTATACCCCACTTTGATTACTGTGATGCAGTACACCAAGACCTTTCAGGAGAACTGGAAGTCAAACTTCAGAAGGCCCATAATTCCTGTGTGCGGTTCATATGCGATCTTAGAAAATACGATGAAATTTCCGACTCATTTACAAGAATATCCTGGTTAAAGCTAGAAGGTCACAGGCATAAATACTCTTTCAATTTTCTACAGGATATTCTCAAATCACACACCTAAATATTTATACAAAAATTTCCTCCTCACCAGCTCAATCCACAACAGGAATACTAGGGGTAACAATTAACTTCTTGTCCCACAACATCGCACGGAAATCTATCACAAATCATTTCATGTTACAGTATGTCGTCTGTGGAACTCTCTCCCAGATGACATAAAAAACTCTCCATCCACAATAACATTTAAGAGAGCACTTCACAAGTTCATTCTCCTTAGGTATACAACTTAACCCGTATACCCTCCGTCACTTCACTCAGCCTAACACAGATCACTGGTTTCTGCTCTTTTTGTTTTTTTGTCATCTCAAGCAGTAGAAAATTCAGCATCATTTTTATATAATACCATTTTTCTCATTAGTGGTAATTTTTGTCAATGCAATTAGTGTCATCATTTCATCTTCAGTAATTTTAAACATGCATATTGCACAAATGATTGTTACAATTTGTATGTATCTTTCCTCTAATAATAGGGTGTTCGCGGGTTTTTCCTACCCCCCTTCTCTTCGTGGTTGTTTTCCCTCGTGGGTTTTTACTAGGTGAGCAATGCCACGTTCATCCTAGCTTTTCCCACAAATCTCATTCTTTGCTTACACTTTTCTTATCCTAATGTTTCTTTCTATTCACTGTGTTTTACTCTGTGTATGTTTGTATGTGTTGGTGTATCCCTAATCTTTTTATGTAAATGTTAGTATATATGCATGTGTGTGTATATATATATATATATTTTCTTCTCCTTTTCTTTCGATGTTTAAATTTGTGTCTATGTATTTATGTGATATAAACATGTATTTTATAAATTTTATACCTTGTATTACATGTACATGACAATGGGTTAAATGGAAGAAGGGACCATTAGGTCTCAATTTCGTCCAAATAAAGTCCTTTATCTATCTATCTATCAAAAGGAACAGAACACTTTGGTTGATGCTAATAATTGCCATTAAAATACTCGCCGATGCCGGAATCAATGTGGGTGCAATAAAAGTTGACCAGGCAAATAATTTTGACAAAATTGACCTCATCTACCTAATAGCTACCACTACGGACATATAAATAAAATCTTGTGCGTCAAAATGTTTCTAAAAGTTCGAACATAAACGTTCAAATCAAAAGAAATGCATCCCAAAGATAGATCTGATATTCCATAGATTATATCTGGAAATCCAAGAAATATTACTTTTGGACCACTTCTGTTTTATATTTAATAGATGAGCTCATGGAAAAAATTAAATCTCAAACGAGACTTTTTACTCGGGATAATTGCATTATGTAGAGGAAAGTTGAGAGGCAGCGCGAAAGTAAAGTCCTTCAAGCGTAACTTAAACAAGATGTCGGATACGGCATTGAATAACAGGAGAAATAGGAAATATAAAAAATCCCTCGTATTCAGCATGTTATCTGATAAATGAATGGAGCCAATTAATAAAAAAATAACATTAATCATTACTATATTATGTCATATGGAACATTCACTCAAGATTTTCAGGAACGACCATCCGAAGCTAGCGTTGCAATGAGATGGGGTATATAGCATCAGTGTTAGCAAACGTCTTCCTTTGACGAGAACCGTCAATGGAATCAGTTTCATAACTAGAGAATAGACATATAGGACTCTAGTAAGACCAATTTTAGGCTACTCGTAATTGGTATAGAACCAGAATGAATAAAGGCATATTACAACACTGGAGGAGGTAAAAGGAAGGTAATAAATATGAATTGGGAGAGCATAAGAGAATTAATAATTTGACGAAAATATCTTTAAAATTGGGGATAGTAACATTATATAATTAGAAGGAGCACTCTCAGAAGAATGTTACCACACCTAAATGGGGTAACCTTTGATAGAAATTAAAGAACAGCGCGAGAAAACCAAAGAAAGAAATGATCATCAATGCAAGGTAAAATGGGACAAAAGGGACTTTTCTTGCAAAAAATTCATTTTTCAATAAAAAATTTCAGATTGGAATGGTCTTTCTGTCAAAATTATCCTAGCCCTTTCCAAACAGTTCAAATATTTTTAAGAAAAGATGAAAAGGAGTCTGAGATAAATGCATATTTCTATAAAATGAACCTCATGAATGTAAATTTTAGTGATGTTACCACCTAAAAAACTGCTAACATGCAGTATTTAATTTATTAAAATGATAATAAAAAGAATAGAAATATATTCATTAATTAAATCGTAAGTAAATACCTCGTTTAATTGATATGCACGCCATGACCTCCAAAAAATCCTCTTCCTAAGTAGTGTCTCTAGTGTTTTCTAGGGCATAGATATCATGAGCCATGACTTAGCCAAAAGGCTAAGTCATCGACCTAAAGGTGTTAAATAGTATAGAACGGAGGTACAAATGGATACGACAAATATTTATATTATTGTGACATATATACGTCACGATCAGCACGAATTCAGGATGTAGAGGAAAATAATTAATATTTGTCAGGAAAACAAAATATAAGTTCAAATACATCATGGCAATAAGGTTTTAAAAGATCAATTGTTTCATAAAATTGACACCTAAATAAGACAAAATACGTAAATCGCACTTCTAATCTTGGCATATGAACCAAGAGACTTAAATGATATCTTTGCTTAGCTGGATTAACTAGGAATGTAATTATAGAATTAAATAAACCTAAAATTTTGCATACCTTGTGAAACATGAACAAATACTAATATTTGCTACCTTCGGGTTGCTAAAACATGCAATACTTAGAAATGTGCATATTAAATATAAAGGAAAACGTAATATACCCAAACCAAAGCAGTAATACTAAGAATCTGAAAGTTTGTATGAATATTTACCATCCATGTTTCAAATCCAATTAACATAGTTCGTCATTTTAATTTTAAAATAAGGAAAGACTCCGAATAAAATTGCCAGAAATGGATCCTTACCACAAAAAAATTTAAATAAATGTAAATTAAACTATCATTAATTTTGTTAAATCTTAATATTACACAGAACTCTAACCTACGCTTTAGAAAAGCTTTGAAATACAGGAGTGTTCCGAAAAAATAATTTTTTAACATAAAAAACCTACAATATTAATTACCTAAAAAATTCTTGCATAGCTTTAGCAAAATATATCATAGACTAAATATTCTTTCTACCTATACTAAAGATAGGTTTCAACATTATAATCATCAAGGATCAAGTCTTATAAATTAATATAATCAAAAGTTTTGAAAAAAATAAACTTGATAACGAAATATTTTATCTAAATAATTATACTTTTATATGGTAGATAAATTTCTATACGGTATATATTTTATAAACTATAAAATTATGCATGATACTTAACATAATATACAAGGCATTTTCGTATGTGCCAGCAAGAAGTAGTCTGAGATAGAACACTGACAGAATTCCTTAGTAAAATTGGATATTAATAAGCTGCTCTCCTGGGAATTTGAATAAATAAGGTTAAATCGTTTACGTTGTTAAAATAAGGTTACATTGTTTTTAATAAGTTTGTTCAATTGATTTGAATGTAAAAGTAAAAATTAATTTTTCCAGAAATGCTATTTCGAAAGATAATCTTTGACCCTGATTGTAATTGATTTCAACTGGTCAAAACTCACTGAAATTTATGTCGGCATTACCCTAAAAGTAAACACAACGATGTTGCGAGCGGGCACCAATGGAATTGGTTTGGAGGGATCGTGGCGTTGGGACAAAAGCAAGAGGTGAACTGCCGAGGAGCACGAAGTGGTGGAGAAACGATCGGTATATGGACCCTTCGGGCGACCTCCGTGATCAATCCAGAATTAAATCACTCGTGGATTCACGCCTTGCTACGGTACATGAATTAAGGAAGAGCGAGGAGGCGTTTTGTTGGAGTAGAGAGAACTGGAAACAAATCTAGGAAACAGTATCGCCAGCCCGGGTCAATGTTGGAAAGGAAAAGATCGCGAGAAAGAATAACGTGCGGGAAATGTTCACACTGCTAGTCCTCTGAAAAGAAAAGAGGGAGTGCTGACTGAAGGGAAATTATAAGTGCACTGAGTCTGGAGAAGCAACTGTATCGTGGATCACGCATTCAATTCGAAGATCCAGAGCATGGGTCGCTCACGGAAAACCCTCAGGAGAAGTGACACACCCACGCGTACAGGATTCATCGGTGGTCATCAAAGGGCGGCACTGATGAACACCGCCCGCGGTGCTGGAGATAATTCGAAGAGCGAGCGAGAAAGATACAGGAAGAGGAGAATAGGGTGAGTTGGGAGGGGGTCCGACCAATAGAGGATGCACGTAGAGGTCTCTCTCCTAAACCCAAGGACTGCGAGGCGGGAAACGAGCATTGTATTTGGTGTAGATGGGGTTGCGCGAAAATGAGCAAGCCAGCCTTTTGTCTCCGAGGAGACTACACAAAACCACCATCGCTACATGCTCCTCTATTCCCTGGCACTGTTGTGAAAACTGTGGGGGCTTTTGTGGCGCGCGTTGCATCCATTCCTCCCATTTTGTACTGCTCCCAAACTCTCCCTCTCTCTTTCTCTCTCCGTCCCTGTCGATCTCATCTTTTTTCTGGTACTTTAACCGTAGCACTGCCCTCCCGGTTTGCTCTATACCCACCCGATTCACCCAAGAGGAGAAGATACTCCATCCCACGTTTTAAATCCAAAACCCTACCCTCACTATCCACATCCTCTTCCGGCCACTCAAATACCTCCTCTGGCCCTTTGCCTAAGCTCGGCCAAATCGCGCAGACATTGCTACAATGCTTGAGATAGCCGGATAGAGGGAGGGAGAGAACCACGTGTGCTCATTCTTTCCACTACCCACTCCACCGCGCTTACTCACTTACTCTCAAATCTGCAAACGCTTTTTCTGCCCTCTTTACCCATCTCACCCTCACTCCCTCTCATCTCACGACCAAACCTCCACATCCTAACTCAACACACCCATTCCTTGACTAAGAGTTAGTTTTTGCTTCGATAGGAGGAGAAATATTCCACTCGGGAAGTGTTCTTTTCAACGTTATATATTTTATATTCCTCCCCATTTCTCTCCTTAGCTCTCTTATTTTTCAACTCGCTCTATCTGCAAGGCTGCAGAGGCGTATTTTTAAGCACGCTTTGATTAAAATATTCGTAATTTTTTTTCGCTAAAGTGGTGGACTAAAGTAACTCCCAAAAGGCGACCATTCTCTGCATATCTGTTCCGAATGGAAAACTTATATTTTTAATCACTCGCGAATTGAAAACTTTACTCTAATCCTCAGAATTACCGAAACAGTGGAGGATCCTCAATATTGTATGGAACGAAAAGTAGCCCAAAGTCCTATGCTGAATTTCGCCTAAATCTTACTGTGGTTGAACTTCTCCAGGATAGAAAACCTTTTACTCGAATCATATATTTTCCAGCTTACACCAGATTTTCATACAAACAATTCTTTCCATAGGCACGCAAACTTTGAATGTTCATTCAAGAAAACCTTAGGGTATATTCCACACTCGTATAGAATAAAGAGTACTACATAAACTTTGAAGTTGCTCTATTTCTTTATCAGAAAGAATGATATATTCGGAGGTTCTCTTCGATACATTCTATTTCACTTGCTTTTTCTCGATGGTAAGAGCGACCACCAAGGAGAGCTCATATCCTTTAAAAAAATATTCTAGTCAGATAAGAATTAATACTCTCATTAGTGCGAGAAAACACCTTGGAATTCCAAACGTGCCAAAAACTGGTTCTTCTTGCATTTCACGTAATGAATTTAACGCAAAAAATTATTGGAAGAGTTTAATTATACAGTTATAAATTATCAGATTTTTTTAATGAACATACACTTTTTTAAATATAAAGTTAAAATTTATAGTCTAGCATAATATAATAATTTATAACATTTCTCCGATAGCTTCTTTTTTTACTGTTCTCAATCTCAATTGTGATGTTCCCTCCCTTTAACTAACGACAGGTATTGATGAGGAAAATTACTCTTCACTTAGCAACTAAGTACGCAATAGAGCGTATTCTCATGTCTTCAATAACCGTAGGTATTTCTCCACGACTCGATTACTGGTTCCGAACAATTCCAAACTCCTCCGTTGAGCACTCCCTCGCCTGGTTACCTCCGCGTTCGTCTTCTGGTGAGAATCCCTTCCCACTAACACGTCAGAGCGACCATGCCCCCCGTCCATTCTCCGATGTTCTTAGCACTTCCTCCCCGGCTCACAAACAAAAAAATACCCCATTATTTTTTCCAGTTGCTCTTCCCTACATCCTCTGGACCAAGCAAGACCCGCTTTTTCCCCGATTCCAGAACGGAAGAGACTCGCGAATTCTCAAAGGAAAAAGTCCACCAAAATAGGAAACGGTGACCTTTCCCCACCCTTGCCATCATGGAGCCCACGCACTCCCCACTCCGCTCCCTGCGCATCGGCCCGTTCGACTTCCCGAGGGGAAGGGGCCCCATCCTCCCTCACACAGAACGAGAGTGAGCGAGTGTGGTTGGAGGGAAGAGGAAAGGGGATGATGTGGGTTGGAGGGCGCGGTGAAGGCGGAGCAGGTTTTCGGTTTGTGGGAGGGTGAGTGATTTGTGGAGAGGGGTGCGGGGAGAGTGGGAAGGAAGGTGAGCAGGGAGGAGATAGCAGCTTTCCTTGTCTTCCCAAGTCCTAGGAGACCAAGCGTGTGTGTATATATCTCCGGAGTTGTACGGACGGATCAATATAACTAAAAGGAATGGGGGGATTTGGATGCGGCTGCAATAGCTGCCCACCCTCGCCTTTCCCTCTCTTTTAATAGTGTTCTCCTTTTTCTGTTTTTAAAAGAAATTACAAGAGAAAACATGATTCCCCCACCCAAAATCTCCTTTGCCATATGTATTTTGTCGCGAGGAAATTTACTAAAGAGTTTTTTGAAAGCCTGGCCATCCTCGTTTCACCCTCCTGGAACAACTTGGGAATATTTACGTCCGGTAATTTTTTCCATATCGTCCCATTTCCGAGACAAATAGACTTTTGGCAAGATACTCTTTGTTTTGTATCCCGCAGAAAAATCTTGAATATGAAAAATGGTGAAGAATTGAATGTTTGAAGTAAAGAGAGCAAATTTTAAGATGATGTCAGGTGATAAAACCTGCGAACACTGAGTTTTGAGATTTATTGAAAGTGAGAATCGTTATTTCTGGAACGTATATGTTGTTAAAATTTATGAATAGACTACATAAAATAATTTTAAGATAAAGAAAATGTTAGTAAGCTCTGTTCTCATATTTTGCTTGACGTTCCTTTTTTTTCCTTCAATCATACTGGATTAAACTTACAGCTTTGCCTAATCTGTTACCCTCTTAGTCATCTATCAGTAAGAGTTGATCAGTAAGCAGTTGTCCTATCTATTGTTAATGCCATGTTTTATTTATTTAACTTATCCCTTAGACCCGGTATATTCCCAGATATTTAATTAAAATAGCAGTATTAGGACTATCCTCCCCATTTACCAAAAGAGAGATGTAATTATAATACACAATTGTTGGCCTATTTGCTTTCTCACAGGTGTTACTAAGATCTTTGGAAAAAAATGTTCATAACGGTTGCTTCAGTTTCTAAACATCAATTCTATTATCCATCAAAATGAATAAGAGTTCAGGAAAACTATCTCTATATATTCTGCATTTCATGATTATTAAACTGAGACCCAAGATAAATTTGCAGCAACTATAATAACAAAAAAAATTACTAGTTTTTAGGCCATTATGAATTTAATTTGAATTTTGGCATACAAGTGGACGTTTCCGATGACATGATTGGTTCATTAGGGAGAGCATGATAAAACTATTAATGGCTGTTGGCCTTTCATGAAAAATAAATAAATTGAAATTAAAATAATATACTTTAATAATATTAAACTTTATAGATGTATTATCGTTTTTCAGCTTATGTACTTCAACCAGTAAAAAGAAGTTCGAGATACGTTTCTCCCACAAGGTAATGACAATATTTTTATTCTATTAGTTGGAAATTTTAAAAGGGTATTAAGATTCACAGCTCCTCTTTTAAATAAACAGTACATGTTTTAGATATAATACTAATCCTTGTTTATATGCCATTCCATTGAATAAGCACATTATTGCAAAAGATAGGGTATTAAGATACCATAGAAAAATACCGTATACTAACAATACAAGTGTTTGCTGAAATAGAATACGGAAAGGAAGGAAAAGAGTGTTACAATTAATTGAGATTTTTCGATATGTTACCAAAAAAATAAAAAATTTATTTTCTATGCACTAAATAGACTCATTTCCTTATTTAAAACTATGGAATTTTATTAAATTTGAATGTAGAATGCAATAAAAGTACTTGTGAGTTTACCTTCTAACTCTTAAGACTTACAACATAATGCATATCAGCTTGCCATTTCTTTGAATTGTGAATATTATTTTTGCTTTCTGCAGTAATAAAACAGACAAATTGGAATATTTTATAAAAAGTAAAATTCTATATTACTAAGTCATTTTTCTCAATGAAACCGTGACGATTAGTTTACCAGCATTCCTCATTAATCGTGTTACTTACATCCGCTCTAGAGGAGTAAAACTGGTTCCTTTTTTAGGCTCGCCTTGAGAAATCGTAGTTTTTTTATGGGAGGCGACCGACAGTTGAGGTCACTTGCGCCATTAGGGATGGACAGGAAAGGATGAAGGGTGTAGAGAAACCTGGAATTAGCCTACTCTTAACGAAAGGTGCCAAGGGGTCCGCAACTAAACCTCCCATCCGACGAAGGGCGTACCCACTCAAAGGTATTCACCACAAAGCACCTCAAGTAGGATCGGGATACCACTGAAAAATATCTGTCGCTGCCGAAATTCGAATCTGAACTCTGTGGGTGGGAAACCTGTACGTTAGCCATCGCACCATCCCGATCCCTTGAGTAAGTCAATTACTAATAATATTCAAGGATGATTCTTGATAATTTGCCCTTTAAGCAAGATAATTTCTTTAACTCATCGTTTTAAGATAAAAGAAAGGTACAAAAAATCGAACCTTAAGCCATTCAAAGCCTTCTACATTCTTACTTTCGTTTATAAATCCTATAGTCAGCTAAATGAAGTGGTTCGGTCGACCTAGCTCAGTGTTTACTGCAACCGGACGTACTCAGCAGTGACAAGAAGCAAACGCCTTCTTCCTTAATCGGAGATGAGTATAAGCAATAAAGAACGTGGAGTGAGGAGCGCATCGCCCTCATAGTTTACATTGAACCGTAATTCCGTACGCTTTGGCCAAGTTTTGATGAAGCATTATCTTCACATTTTTTCCCAGGCTAATAAAGACATCACGCGCCATTAATCAAGCCGCGAAAACCATTATTTTTATTAAGATTGAGTGTTATACGGTTCCATTCCTGTGCTGAATCGATACGTTCGCGGAGATGTGTGTAAAATATGTGTCCGTGTTTGTTTCCACGAAGGATCTGTCGATAGAGAAGGCATCTCACAACTCGCATCCCATTCTTGGGGAGCGGATGTGCCCCGGGAGTTTCATTTCTTTTCCAATACTTCCTTCCCCTTTCGTTTCTCCTTTTCTCTCTCTAGATTTACGACACTGGAAAAAAATAAGTGCATTCCGCTTGCCTTTTGTTTGGGTCCCCTTACCTATTTTTTCCCCCGTCATTTGTTATTATGCCATTTTTTCTACTCTATTATTTTTTACAACTCCGGAGACCGTATGAAAAGTTGTCAGGGATGATAAAGCGCATGAAGGAGCTTTAAAGGGTGTTATTGTGTTTGGAAAGGACGGGGTGGCCGAGAGGATGGGATAGGTATAATACGTTAGCGGACGAGTAAATCTTTAAAGGCGCCAGTGGTCGTGGTGGTGGCGAGTTATTTTTGTTCGGCTGGAAACGAGAACACTTTATGCGTATAGCGATCCGAAAGAAATAAACCTGAACATTTTTCCCTCCACTAATTCATCGCACGTCTTTTTCTCTTTTCACGCAGTGGTAAGGGCAAATCGAAACTTCAATTGATTTGTTATAACATCGTTGAAAATGCACCTCTATCAGAGATCCACCATTCTAATGGATGTCCCTCGCAAATGTACAAACGCACATCCGCTTCTAATAAACATTATCTCGATTCCAATACCAGGCTTTTACTTTATGATAAGCAGATATTTTATTTGAAGGCTCTAAATTCGTAGTGATTAACTATGAGCCTTCTGTAATGATAACTGACGCGGTGCGGTCAATCTTACATTTGAACCAACAGAATCTAGAAAATTGGCATCTTATCATATAGGGACATTCATTTGTCAAAATAATGGAGATTCTGTGTGATCCAATCACAGTTCCAATGGTTTATATGTTCATGCGTCCTAATCTATTTTCAAGGGCTTTAGTTATAAGACAACGTCATCTGAGATCACTTCAATAATTATGAAATTACTTTTTAATCTACAATTTATTCTTCCTTTGCGTAATAATTGACTCAGCAGGAAAAATTGTACATACAAGCACCAATAGATTAAGAATGAAAAAGTATTTTTAACGGCTTGAATTATTTTGATCTAGGAGAAGAAATGAGAAGTTCATTAAAAATAATAAATTGGTAAAAATCAAAATAATCTACCCTTAATCTTGCTTTGCAGTCTAGAGCACATATCGTGCCTATTTTTGAAGAGTTCGAATTTTCCGTCGAATTTTGCAGAAAACAATCATCTTTTTACTTATATAGAAGTGTGGGTTCCTCAGCGAAATCCCTCAAGTCAAAACTCTAATTGTCCAGCCAAAAGCTAATACGTCTTCTTGGAATCAACGAATGCATATTTTTATAGGAGTTGGAAACGAATAAAAATTGCTGGACAATTTTGACGGAATTCTTTTTAGTGATTAGACGGGGTCCAGTATATTGAAAGTTATTGTGTATAATGACATGTTAGTAAAACAGAAGTACATTATAAGAAAAACTAAAAACATAACTTCGTGTACTCCAATGGGCTTTGCCTTAGGCAAATTCCTCCTTGGGTGAGAGGAGCAAAAAGATAGTGTTTTCTTTCTGACATATAACAAGCAATAAGCTTGTTAGATGAATCATCAATGTTGAAGCTCTTTTTCCATAACATTTATCAGTAAATTAGCTCTAAGTGGTCTAAAATCACCTTTCACACTTCAAATAATTGAAATTATTCCTATCACGACTTATAAAAAAGGGAAATTCTGTCAATGTAGGCTTGTGATCAAATCATTGCCAAACCTTCTCGTAAAGTAAGAGGCTTCCCATATGCATGCCTTCAGTCCTCTTCATTCTATCTCAAGCGTCAAGCAAACGCTAGGCAGAGCCGCAGACGCGAGCTGAGTAATCCGCTGCTCCATCCATTTGTCAACATAAAAATAAAGGAAGCATGTCATATGGACCAGAGAGAACCCCCTCTAGCACCGAAGTTGGAGGAAAACCATTAGGACCATGCATGAGCAAACTTCGCAGGGAAGACTCGAGAGAATACAAACCCAAGATCTCACTTCGAAACCTAAAACGGGAAGATCTTTGGAGGAGAGAAGAAACTTGAAGATTTTCATGAAAACTTCCTAAAATGACTAGGGGAGACCCCTAGGAGGGAAAATAAAGGGAGAAGAAATTGACGGAACCGAATGCAATAAAGCGCCTCCTCCCACATCCCTCCCACAAGCCAAAAAGAGAAAAAAAAGCATCTGGTTTCCGTGGAGACGCAATGCATGCGGAAGAAAGCGGTAATGCTTAAAGAGCAAAACTATGTCACGTGCTACTCGAGAGAGGATGGAGCTTTTGACTGAAACCTCACGCACTGTTCGGCCCATTTGGTCGAAAAGAATGAATAAAAACTTCCACCTCATGGCAGAAGGTGTGTGTGTGTGTATATATTCTCGGAAGTGTTTTGGACCAATACGGTCAAAGTGGTAGGGACGTAAGGAGAAGAATTGCGCTAGGCAAGGAGGCTTTCTCAAGGAGGAGGGAGTTGATGACGAGGACGTTGAGTAGGGATGTTAAGACAAGGCTCGTAAAAACTCTGATGTGGAGCGTAGTTATGTACGGCGCGGAAACTTGGTCGCTGAAGCAGGAGGATAGACGTAGATTGGAAGCTTTTGAAATGTGGGTGTGGAGAAGAATGGAGAAGGTGAAATGGACCGAAAGGAAAACAAATGAGGAAGTACTAGAGATGGTGGGTGAGGAGAGGGGTTTGTTGAGAGAAATCGTATGGAGGCAGGAAAAATGGATGAAAGGCGTATTGAGCGGTAGTGGAATGTTGAAGAAGGTAATAGAGGGGAGAATGTTGGGCAAGCGAGGTAAGGGTAGGAACAGGATAGGGATGTTGGACGGGATGAAGGGAGGAAAGAAGTACACCGAGATGAAGAGGGACCTGATATAGATTAGTTTCCTAGGTGGGGAGTCACAAAATGTTTATTTGATAGTTGTGTCCATCCAAAAACCTACCTTAACCGGTAGATTACCTTAAAAAAATATATATATATATATATATATATATATATATATATATATATATATAATATATATGTTATACTCCTGAAGAAGGCCTCGGAGTAGGCCGAAAGCTTAAACCATCTACAGTGTGAGTGTCCTTTTACGTGTTATCTGTTTTATTCTGTGTTCTATTGTGCCGTCCAAAAGTTATATTGCTCTCGTCACTACTTCCGCATCATCGATATATATATATATATATATATATATATATATATATATGATTTCTTCGAAGTAACACGGAAGTGTTGAATAAAAAACTTAGACAGCAACACACAGCACAAGAACACATAAAAAGAACACTCACACTAATATCTTGATAATTTCGACGGACTCGAACTCCGTCTTCTTCGGAAGATAAGATATGACTGCTTATGACGATATGATATTTTCAAGACAAAATTGTGAGTGTTCTTTCTATGTGTTCTCGTGCTGTGTGTTGCTCTCCAATTTATATATATATATATATATATATATATATATATATATATATATATATATATATATATATATATATATATATATATATATAATTAGGTAATCTACCGGTTAAGATAGGTTTTTGGATGGACAAAACCGTCAAATAAATATTTTGTAACTCCAAACAAAACCCAATCCAGCAACCTAAACTACATCAGGTCCCTCTACATCTCTGTGTACTTCTTTCCTCCCTTCATCCCATCCAACATCCCTATCCTTTTCCTACCCTTTCCTCGCTTGCCCAACATTCTCCCCTCTATTACCTTCTTCAACATTCCACTACCGCTCAATACACCTTTCATCCATTTTTTTCTGCCTCCATAGGATTTCTCTCAACAAACCCCTCTCCTCACCCACCATCTCCAGCACTTTCTCATTTGTTTTCCTTTCCGTCCATTTCACCTTCTCCATTCTTCTCTACACCCACATTTCAAAAGCCTCCAATCTACGTCTATCCTCCTACTTCAGAGACTACTCTTTAATCATTTCCTCTACATATACGTTCAACAGTACCGGAGACAATGGACAACCCTGCCCTACACCTCTTCCTAACACTGCCCATCCGGATTTTCCGTTCCCCACTCGCACCTGAGCAGTCTGAGACATGTACAGGTTGCGGATCAGTCTCCTGTTCCTCCAATCCATTCTTATTTTCTGCAATACAATCATTAATTTTTCCCAATTCACTCTATCAATCGCTTTTTCGAAATCTACAAAACAGGCAAAAACGTCCTGATTGTATTCTATATTTCTCTCGACTAGTGATCTCATTACTGCAATGGCATCACGCGTACCTCTTCCCTTCCTGAACCCAAACTGATCATCCCCTAAGTAATCATTTGCCTTACTCTCTATCCTTTTGTTGATGATCCTGAGAATAACTTTAGCTGCGTGGGATATCAAACTTATTGTTCTGTAATCCTCACATGACGAAGCCTTTGCCTTTTTTGGAATAGGAACTAACACCGATCTCACAAAATCTTCCGGCCAGATTCCTTCTTCATAGATACTACGAATCAGTCCATAAAGGCCTTCTTCCCACATTTTCCTAAACATTTTAACAGTTCTACTGGATGTTGTCCACCCCCACGGCCTTATTTGCTTTCATCTCCTTTAATTACCCTTTCTATTTCATCGTCGAGTATGCCTGGACCTAAGCTATCTTCTTCTACGTCATGTTCCTTTTCTATGTCTAACCTTGTTGGCCTAATTTCTTTGCCAGACAGTGTTTCTATATATTCCTTCCTTTTCTCTTGGATTTTTTCTGGTTCAACTATTATCTTACCCCACTTATCTTTAACTATTAGCACAGATCTTGCCTTCTTACTTCTCGATAATAACTTTACCTTGGTGTATAGAGCACCAATTTCACCCTTCCTCTGTAAACTTTCCATATCCTCGCATTGCGTTTTCCACCATTTTCTTTTGCTTTATTTGTGGCCCTTCTCAATTTATTGTTTAACTCTTTGTACTTCATTTTGCCTAACACTGTGTCTACATTCTTCCATCTTCTTCTCTCATCCATCTTTGCAATCATCTCATCCGTTACCCATGGTTTCCTTATCCTTTTCCCGTTAACGGTTTTTTATAGTGGCTTTAGCGGCCTCCAATATCCCTTTCTTGATACATTCCCATTTTTCTTCGATAGTACTCAGTTCTTTACCGTCATCCATCATTTTCTCTACAGCCTGCTGATACTCCTTCCTCGTTAATTCATTTACTGCTTCTAAATTCCATTTCCTAACCCGCCGCCCTTGCCTTATCTTCTTGAAACGAACATTACATTTCATAACAACTAAATTGTGGTCAGAGTCCGCATCCGCTCCTGGGAAACTGTGCGAATTTATCACACTGTTCCTAAACCTGTGCCTAACCATAATATAATCTAACTGATACCTTTCTGAGTCATCTGGCATTTTCCATGTATACCTACGCCTTTTGTGGTGTCTAAACCATGTGTTGGTGATGACTAACTCCTGTCTCCTGCAGAATTCAATTGCTTTCTCACCTCCATCTAATCATGTAATGATATATACGTGTATATATATATATATATATATATATATATATATATATATATATATATATATATATGTATATATATGCACACACAAATCAAATTTATGAACTCACGGCCGTTCAATTTCTGGCTGAGCTTCCTTCGCCAATAATGTTTGCACCTGCGTGGATACTAGGCAAAATTTTTCCTTTTCTTTTTCCTTTTTCTCAAAGGACACTACTGATAACGTGAGGACAGGTAAGGCTCGTCACCAACAGTGACACTGTAAATGCGACAAAGAATCTAGAGAGATTTTAACAATTGCGTCACTAGCTTATTAGTTAAATAATTTGGTCCAAAAAAGGAATAGAAGAAATAATTTGAATCTGACGACATGGACGTTGTTTCGTTAATCAATATTGCAGACGATGATTACGTTCCTCCTTGTGTTCATTGCCAATGCCAGTTTGTAATGAATTCGTCATTACATAATGATATTGCCTACATTTTTGTGCGACTTGTTCATGCATCCCCAACACTTTGTTATTTCGTTTGATCAATGGCATTTATTTGAAAAGTTATATCACCTAGAGTAGGTTTTGCTTAAAACGAAAAGAATAGTGTCGTCAAAGCATAAAGACGAGAGTCTACGGCGGTAACTTTTTTGACTCGATCTTCTGTGTAATTTCTCTTTTGCAGCTTCCGCTTAAGAAATTAATAATTTTGTTGAGTTTTGCTATAAATTTTTATTCAATAATATAAACTTAATTTTACTTGAATGTTACCTTATTCCTATTACCAATGGTTCATTGTTCGAGGTGCATTAAAGGAATCTGCTCTATTTGGACCATCCAGCTCTGTTGTAGAGGGAGAACGCCCAGATTACTGATTGGGTTCTGAACCATCACATGTTGATACCAAAATCGCAACGATTATAAGACAGTTAAGTCTAAGATATAGAATTTATCTCCAAGATTATAATTTTAGCCACTTTTGACGGAATTTTCAGGCATTGTGTGAATAAATTACCTAAAAATTGATTGAAATCAGAAATCAACTTAAATGACATTTGGAGGGCAGTCACACCTTTTAAAATTATTTGTTCACAAAAGGGAATAAGAATAAAATTAAGGATTAAACGGGTTCAAAATATTTATAAAAGTTAACATAGACGAAACATAAGATCACTCATTTGTTTACCTGCTTTTTGTTGTGCCCATTATTTATCATGTTACCTTTTGATACCGTACCTTCTTTTCAACAAAAAAATTAATTTCTCGATTAAAATTTCTATATACTTTCAGCCATCAATAAAAGTATTACTATGGTACCTATTAAAGAACAACCTAGGTAATAAATCTTTAAGGCTGTAAATGACGAAGACCGAGTCTTATCGAATAATGTAAAGACAGTTATAGAATTGAGAATACATGACATTACATCTTTGAAAAATATCTTTCAAAATGCATTATCACCTAGATTTAAATTGTAAATTTAAGATAATATTTCATTCAATAAGTTATAATTGCAGTACAGTCCATTAAATACATTTTCTTCACCAGTTGGTCACAAGCTATATGCCATTTTTATTTGAAAAATTCTTTATCTCTGCCTACGCAAAGAATATTTCAATTAGATTTCAGGTATACTTTAAAAATTTTTAACAGTGGGGAAAAGAGGCAAAATGAATGTGTATCTCTCCTAGCAAATCCCTTTCTTTCAATCGGATGTTACCTAGTTCTCTTAACTGCTCGCTAACGTCGGCAACTATGGGAATGAAGGGTGGCGAGGGAGGTCGAGGAACCCTTCTTCACCGGTAGGCACTGCTGCGATGCTACGGCATAAAGCAAGGCAAATCCTCCATATACCCCACCTCTTATCTACCATCAACCCTCCTTCCATTCCCGCCTGAGCTTCTTCGGCCTCTCCCCTCCTTGAACACCCACCCACTCATGCCCTCACCCCCACAGTCAGGGGAGCCCCGAGAGTGCAGCGCGCACCCGCCCCCATCGGCTCCGGAGGGGCAATCATTCATTCAGCTGGCAAGGAACAGGAGCTACCCGCAACGAAATCAAATAAAAAGGTGGGGAAACCCGTTGGGGGAGGTGGTGGGTTGGTAGGTAGGGAGTGAGCGAGAGGGGTTGTGTCAGGAGGAGGGCAACGTGCAAAAAATAAAAGAACGTCGAAAGTAAAATACGTGCGTGGGGTGGAGGCGCCGGATTGGGGGAGGGTGTGGGACGGTGGATGGCTCCTGCTACGCGAAAGAGAGGACCGAGGACTGGGCGCGGGGAGGGGTAGGGGTTGGAGTGTGGGCCGTGGGTAATGGGGTCCAACCCATCATTCTTCGGTCACGAAGGATCCTGGGGCACTCTTTCATTACTTTCTCCTCGGGTAATCTCCCGGCTGCCACGCCAGTGTGTTCGTCCATACAGAGCTAATATCGCATATGGAATACCTGATCGCTCTCGCATACCTAAAGAAGAGCGTGCGCCAACTTAAAGAAGAAATGTGGATTTCGTAGAATATTTTTCAACTCCCTCACCAAGTGGATGGATACAGGGAGTGCATGTTTCTAGTGAAAATACAGATAATGACGACACCGATAAAATGAAGAAACTATACAGATTAATAAAATATGAAAGTAAGGCATGTAGTACGATAAGGTAAAATGATGCGCGATTGGATTGAGCATTGTTGAGACCAAATAAATTTGTTAGAAACTGAGTGTAAGAAAAAACAGAAGATAAAGATCCTAGTGAAAGATCGCGAGAGTAATACGCAGTCTAAGTAAAGAGAAATGTGGAACACAATACCTATTAGGATTTAGAACGGATTTTTAATTAAAGAGGGAAGAGCACAGGCCTTTTTTAAATTAAGCTACGTATTCCCTATCCTGATGATAATAAAACTGAGTAAAAATGACATTAACTTTGCAATACATTTGAAACTAATTTGTTTTCCCTAGCTGTAAATGAAACGAACAAGAAGAAGCCAAATCTTTTTACTCAATAACAAAATAATTTGGCTAGCATAATCTGTTTATTAACATTTATACTAACAATTATTTCTCAGATAAAAATCCGCGTTATTTCATTCTTATCAAAGTAGCTCCTCTTATTCAATTTATAATAACTTTCGCTCATTGAATTTCAATAATCTTAAGACGCCCGTTGATGTAACTTCTTTTTTGCAGGTTGAAAATACGAAGTAAGTGTACTAGGCTCTATTATATATCTTGCGATACGTATTAGCTCGGTAAGCAAATCTATTAAATTAGTGTAGAATAATGGAAGTTGTATTCAATAAAACCAATATATTAATTATGATAAATAAATTTCATTAACTAATATCCTCAGGCATGAGGTTCAGCAACTGCATTGAGATGATTCAATTAGCTTTATAATACGTATTGTAATTAAAAAAGATATAATAATATAAAACGTTATTTTCGTATCATATAACGTACCATACTCAGGCTATTTTTCTTTCTTCAAATCAAATGACACATATAAGTGTTTTTGTGTTTGAATTTATTTCTTAAGGACAAATCCTCACGCTTCGTTTAAATACTATCACGCACTTATTTATAGTCTATAAATGAAGCTGAATATTACTCACAGATTGAATGCTGAAGAAGGATATTTCCACTTTGGTGGAGAAAGTCAAAGTAACTCACCTGAAATGAAACAAAATGCGTTTAAAACCAGAGAACAGAGTTTACTAAATAATAAATTATCTCTAGTAATGTTCAAAATATATTCAAGTACCCAAAGTTATTGATTCAAGACGGGTAAACGGGTTATTTCTTTAGGCAAAAAATGGAGGGCTGAAATATCTACATCTTCATAATACCCCGCAAGCCGCCGCAAGTGCGTGCGGCGGGGGGTGTTAGGTCACCACCCAAAAAAGGAAAAAAGAAAAACTGCATTCAAAACTAAAATCTACTTAATGTAAAAACATAAATTATATAAATTGGCTATATCCTGCAGATCATGAATTTGGGACATTAGAAAATTTAAAATTCAAGAGTACAACAGAAAATAAATTTACATTAAATTACATTTTTAGTACAAAGTAAGTGTTCATCTTTTAACATATTTTGATGCTGATACAGGCATTGGTTATTAATAAAAGGTTCAATAAATGTTACCATTATTTCGCTCAATTATTCCAACAAAAGAATTTTTTTAATTGGTCGGCTACATCACATGCTCGTTAAATTAGCGTGTCTATCTTATTACTTTTATTTAATGGGAATATAACTATATTATCATTTCACGTTCATATACTAGTTAGTAAACCCTTTTGTTATTAATATAATTATTTAGTATATTATATGGATGAATAGCATATTGATTGACAATGCGATTTTGCAGGCTGTGGTGGTGGGGAGAATGCAAGGAAAACGAGAAGGGGGAGAGTAGCATAGGAATATTGGACGGCATGAATGGAGAAAGGGAATATATGGAGACGAGGAAGGGCTTGTTATAGACTAGGATACTGGACTGTGTTTTGTTAGGTGAGAGAAGATACTTATTCCTTTTATATTTTGTCATTTCAAAAACTTACCTTAACCGATGGATTAGTGATAATAAAAAATAGTTTTTTATTACATATTCCATAGGTAGTATAATGGATTTATATTTATCCGCCTTATTCTATGTAATCATAAGTTTTCAGCGTATAACTTTCTTTGATATTGTATTACTTTATTCTGGGAGAATCCTAATTTAGAAAAAAATAGATTAACTGTTGTGAATATTTTCAGCATTTCCCATCCCATAATTGAAATTTTAAATTTAATAATGAAATTTATCTTTCACGCATGACATACAAATTAGAGCATTAACATTTTGTTTCCCCATTAAATGGCTGTTAATTATGCCGTATGATTCCTCATAAGCTCGTTTATTTTCAAAAAAATATTTTCCGTTAATATTATATTTAGTTTAACAAATAACACTGAATCATGAAAGTTAGAATGAAGGTATTATTTTATTTTATTTAATTATGGAATCGGAAACTCGAACTACTTTCGTTTATTTCCGCATCATGACTGAACATATAATTTAAAAATAATTCGTAAAAATGCATGATGCATAATATTTCTGCCGCATTGGGCTGATGCATATACAGTTTTACATTATATTATATAACTATTTGTAAGTTGTAAACATTAATGCAGCAGTTATATTAATTCAAACGTAAATGCACACTTTTCTGTAATTAATTCAAATATCTCTAGAGAATTGAAATACCGACTCCTATTGCAAAAATAACTTAAGGGTACTGATGAAAAGTTGGTTTTATTTATATTTAGGTTTGTTTATGCGGTAAAAACAAACAATGAAGAAGGAATGTGTCAAAAACCCACCTTATTATCAGAAAACTGGTAAATTCAAATAACCCTCTATAATATCCCGATCCAGATGTCAAAAGTCCTTATACCTAATTGCAAGGAGTATATGAATTTTATCTTCAGTATATTGATATTATCTGAACTAATTTTTTATTCCGTTTTGTGGGTATATATATATTTTTTTTCCATTGGCCAAAAAAATATCCTACAAATTTGCTGGATGGGAATATAATAATACAACTTTGATGAAATATGCTGATTAATAAAAATTGTTGTCATCCTGATGAAAAACCTAGTTAAAAAAATTTTTTTAATATCTTAAGGAAGTCTTGGGGATATTTTCAAGCGTTATTACATAATTTTTGTATATATTGAGTCTCTCATAGTCCAAACGGAAGGTGCTGCCCTGGTAATTTTGATACATAGAGTTCAATACTCATGTTCAACTCGTTTTTTTCCTTTCATTAGCTAAATGTGTGCCACACCTCAGAGTAGTATGTGCTAAGACGAAAATGGTGCGCGCGGCTGATGGATCATTTTTCAATATCTCATGTTGTCCGCACTCGTCTTCCTCCTTTATACCGCTCCATTAAATATTATATGCGCAATATCTACATATTTTCTTTCGGTTCCTGAGCAGGTGGTAAGACAGAGAATGATAACATAACACACCCCATTTATAAATGAGTAAATGTACATAAATATGTATATACATATACATATATATATATATATATATATATATATATATATATATATATATATATGTAGTAAACAAACCCATATACTCACATCTGGGTGTGCAATATGGGGAATTGCACGAGGTATGAGGGTGACAAGCCGCGTCAGATGGATTGTTCGTTTACAGCGCTCGGATATGAAAGGAAGGAGACGGGTTAGCGCCTTCCATTTTTATACTTGACTGATGGCCTCTCACGTATGGCTGACGTGTAGCTTGCGTGGCTGACTGGAAGCCTGAGTGTGCGTACGTGTTCTCGCGTGCGTACGAACGTCCCTCGCGTTTGTGTACGTAGGACAACCGGAAAATCGAATATCCGGAAGGAGCATTTGTTTAATTTTTCGGAGAATATTTTCTTACTACCTCACTCAGAGGTGCATTGCTGATCATTCTCACCTTGTTTCGAAAACGTTATCTTGATCTCCATTACCAAAACTTTCCACGTTTAATAAATTTTTCACATGTCTTCTGAATGGGTAAACGAAAAATTCCGCGTAGCAAATATGATGTTATCATATATTTGTATTAAACGAACAGCTTGCCCTGCACTTAACATTTGGAATTTTGAAACTGTTTTACGCAATTGAAATTGAGGTTCTCCTTGGCATTTGTTCAGAGTTATTGTTTTTATAGAAATAATTAGAGTTCAAAGGAGAGTTTATTATTTTTCAGAAAAAAATAATTCAAATTTATGTCTTTAATGCAGGAAGTCTTAAATTCATTCCAAATATTATCCAAATTAAAATGCTTAATCTTTGACTTAGTGATGACTAATTATGTATGGATGGTCTTAAAATTAGATTTTTTATATGGTGAGAAGATGTCAGAAACGTTAAACTTCATCTTAATTATTATTCGTGCAACTTTACAGCTTTTAGAGAATTTCGAATTTACATGTTCAACGATATATTTACAATTATTTTATATGTTTGCATTTTTCGTAATCAATATAGAAGAAGTGAGCCACTATAAAGAAATAGTTAAGGTATGTCCCTCTACACATTAAAAAAACTCTATCAACCAGCCATGATCAATGAGCAATGATAAAAATCAGCGCCATTTTATGTATCAAAATTAAAATTATGTAACTGAAACAGAAAAATGACAATAACGAGACTTCAATGAGTCAATTTAAAAGATATAATCAAAGAGAAACAGAAAATATACTATTGAATTAATCAACAAGTCCTATATAAATGCTATTCTTAATAATTATTTTCAATTTTTGTCATCTCGTCGTGTCGTATTTCGCAGTTTTCTCATGACAAATCTGGCGTATTTTTCCAACTTCCAAATGAGACAATGATGAATATAAATATGAAATAACCATAATGAAGAATTTTATCAAGCATCGATCTTAATATACTACTATATGGCTATCTGGTAAAGTCTTCTTTCTCTCTCTCCTCACCACCCCACCAACCAACACCACGCTTCCTTAACCCGAACCTCAGGTAACGTAAAATAAAAATGTCTGACTAATATTATATTTGTGACATTCTTCCTTTAATTCCGCCCTATTTTATGTCATTCTTGCCTAGACTTTTTGAGATGTCGGTTGTCTAATACACTACCTCGGTCTAGGATTATACAGTAACTACCTGAAAATTATATGACGTGATAATACGATATTGAATTTGAATTTCTGTTTAGGTTAAATTATCGATTAAAAAATCAATAGAGATTGAATATATGCCGTACGTTTTTCTTTATTAAATGTTGTTCATTAAAATCAACTTATTATGGGTAGTACGGGATAAGAAAGCTATGCTAGGATGGTGAAATTGAGGAAAAGTTTTTTTCCGCTTCTGTTAAGGTTTTTCTGGAAGTCAAAGAATCAAATTCAGGAAGAAAGGAATTCAGGAAGTCAAAGAATAGTAGGAGAGTATGACTAGACATGTCAAAACCGAAACTAGGCTCCTATAGAGCTAATCTAAAAAGCTACTCGGACACCGCTATTAATTATTGTAACTATGAAAGAAAAACATGAAAAATTGATTAAGAAATAAATAAGACAAAAAATATTGATAGATTATGAAAATCGTTAAAGAAATAGCATGTATAGAAATATTTTGAGTGAGGATGTGGAGGGTATCGGATAACTGACATGAAAAGAAGGGTAGTTAAATTTTTAATGTGTTTGTTAAAAGGTTATTAAAATACGTCTAAATATTATGAAATATCGGAAATAAACATTTTAGTCTTAAATGCTTGATATCATCTTGATGGGATTATGAGAGACTTCCAATGAAGTGTGAATACTGTTAAATCATCATACTACTCACAAATAGAACACAGTTACCGTAAATTTCTAGTATATTTGCCCTTAAACCGTCCTATAAAACAGTGTAATTTTTTAATTAATCAATTAAAAATTGATTTTGGTTAAAATTCAAGAATGTACCGAATAAAAAATACCTAAATTCAGACTAATGCCCCATTATGGGACGTATATATACGTACTATGCTTTTTCCCGGAATACCCATATAAAGGCGTTGAATAATGGTATTTTGAGGAAAACGTCACAGCGATTGAAAGCTCAGTGAAACGATGTTGAAAAGTGGAATCAAGCAGACTGTGGAAATTAAATCTTGATAGACTGCTTAGTTTCAATTTTTTTTATCGTTATCATACTTATTGTAATGTTTTTTTCGTGCGTAAGAAATAGAAAGGTGGATCAGACGTTTTCAAAATTGCCTCATGTTTTTCTAAATAAATGTATCACAAAAATTACAAGAAGCATTAGTATTTAGACCAATTACTTTTGGAAAAATTCTGTTTTTAGCGGTGGAGGTAATTCTATTTCGGGAAACCTAAACTATTATATGTGACGTTTTCTAGTAATTTTCTACAAATGCAAAAAGGAAAAATAATTATTTATTTAGGTCTAAATTAGGAAAGGAATACTTCCAATTAGATCTCAATTTTCCTCTTGTTGTTGTTTCATGTACCAATGTAGTGTGAGTGCTAACATTACCTCCAGCCGTATCAGCATGACATTTAAAAATAATTAAATTTCTATTTAAATTAAATTAAAATCATTTACTTTATCGTGATGATTTCATCGGCTCCCAAATTAGGATTCACAGTATTTATATTATACCTTTGGTTAATTGATAACGGCTTTTCAAGAATATAACAGCTTAATTTAGCATCATGCCCAAATGAGATATTAGGTCCTTTTAAGCAGGGTCCTACTGAAACGACATGCGTCCAAGTTAAAGTTCAATCTGTAATAACCTTTAATAATATCTATAATTATATATATATATAATATATAATATATAATTATATAATATATAATATAATAATATTAATATATATTATATTAATAATATATATATTAATATATATATTATATATATATATATATTAATAATATATATAATATTATATATATAATAACACACAAACACTAACACAAAAAACACCACACACATAGAAACATAATAAAGAAGGACACTTACATTGGATAATTACGTTTCGACGGCACGGCCGTCGTCATCAGAATGCCGTTGTCGGGAAGAGCGGAGAGGACATGTGCAAAGGAAAGGGTGACGGGAGGAGAGGTAAGGGGCCAATGGGAAGCGGACAAGGTGGGGGAGGTGGGAAATGGCAGGGGGCGGTAGAGTTGCCGCGGTAGGGGAAGAGCTGGAAGGTCCCGGTCGTTGAAGCGGCCGGGGCCTTTAGCGGGGGACTTGGTGACCGATTCGCTCAGAAGAGTGAAGCGGTTCTAGGCAGCTTTGGATAAAATCCTTATATATATAATATATATACAAATGCATATATATACATACATATACACAATATACACACACACACACATATATATATATATATATATATAATATATATATATATATACATACACACACTCTTCTATCATATATACAAGGAGGAGGAGAATTAAGGGGCCAATAGGAAGCGGACAAGGTGGGGGAGGCGAAATGTAGGCAGCATTGGATAAAAATCAGTGGGCTTGGTTCAGCCCGGTGGGTTTAAAGGACTGGAGCACCCAGATATGTGCCATCTCGCGAGTTGTCACCTCTATGTTACTAGCGGAATTGGGAAGGATTTCAATCACTGAAACGGAGAAGCAGTCATCAAAAGACTGGTTGTGGGAAGCAGTGTGAGTAGGGATGGGATAATTAAGGAAGGTGGGAGATTTGGTGGAATAGCGGTGGTTATTCATTCGGAGGGAAAGGGTGGTCGTGCATTCACCCACGTAAAAGGCAGGGCAGAAGTTACAGGAGAGGCGATATATAAGGTTTTTAGAGGTGCAGGTGGCTATGGGTTGGGAGTTGGTAATAAGGGACGTGGAAGGTCTGAGGAGATGGCAGCATTTACAGCGTGGGCGGTTGCATGGTGCGGACAGGGGTGGGGAAGAGACAGGGGTGCTCGTAGGTGGTTTTATAGACTTAAAGATATCACGCAGGTTTGACGGGCGTTTAAATGAAACGGAGGGACAATGTGGGAATAAAGGTTCCCACAACCAGTCTTTTGATGACTGCTTCTCCGTTTCAGTGATTGAAATCCTTCCCAATTCCGCTAGTAACATAGAGGTGACAACTCGCGAGATGGCACATATCTGGGTGCTCCAGTCCTTTAAACCCCCCGGGCTGAACCAAGCCCACTGATTTTATCCAATGCTGCCTACATTTCGCCTCCCCCACCTTGTCCGCTTCCTATTGGCCCCTTAATTCTCCTCCTCCTTGTATATATGTAGAAGAGTGTGTGTATGTATATATATATATATATATATATATGTGTGTGTGTGTATATGTGTATATGTATGTATATATATGCATTTGTATATATATATATAAGGATTTTATCCAAAGCTGCCTAGAACCGCTTCACTCTTCTGAGCGAATCGGTCACCAAGTCCCCCGCTAAAGGCCCGGCCGCTTCACGACCGGGACCTTCCAGCTCTTCCCCTACCGCGGCAACTCTACCGCCCCCTGCCATTTCCCCCTCCCCCACCTTGTCCGCTTCCCATTGGCCCCTTACCTCTCCTCCCGTCACCCTTCCTTTGCACATGTCCTCTCCGCTCTTCCCCGACAACGGCATTCTGATGACGACGGCCGTGCCGTCGAAACGTAAATATCCAATGTAAGTG
>CM073778.1:33558178-33660852 GCA_037158775.1 Hetaerina titia
CCCCTACCGGCGGCAACTCTACCGCCCCCTGCCATTTCCCCCTCCCCCACCTTGTCCCGCTTCCCATTGGCCCTTACCTCTCTCCCGTCACCCTTCCTTTGCACATGTCCTCTCCGCTCTTCCCGACAACGGCATTCTGATGACGACGGCCGTGCCGTCGAAACGTAAATATCCATGTAAGTGTCCTTCTTTATGTTTCTATGTGTGTGGTGTTTTTTGTGTTAGTGTTTGTGCGTCGCCGGAGAGCGTCTTTTCCAAGTGTATATATATATATATATATATATATATATATATATATATATATATATATATATAATCTAATTATTGGATAATTTTCACTCTATGAGAAGAAAAGCGAAATTTATTTCATGCAGCTCCGCAGGTTAAAGGTACAGGCTTTAAGGGGAACAAATTTCAGCAAAATGGAGGTTCATTTACTTACAAACAAAGATTGTTATAAGCTCTTTATTGAACCAACCAATTTCGTTGGACTCGTTCGTTCGTCTTGTTTGCCTTAATTTCAGGATATTCATCAAAAATATTTGCATCCCTATAATCACATAAAACTCCCGTCCTGGTCTCTTAGTTTGAAAATATCTATTGCGTTGGGATTATTATCTTGTATAGTGCTGAAAGAATGATTTCTTATATTTTCTGTGGAAAACATCATAGCTCTTTCATGTATATATCTACAGAAAAGCTATGGTAGTTTAGCATTAGAATTTGGAAGGTCACTGTCATAATAATTGAAAGAAATTTAATGGTTCTCCTCTTTTGTATTTACGAGGCGCTGTACCAGTGACGGAGGACATCTAAGTAGGTCCTAAATGGATATATAGACGATATAGTCTACATTGGTGCCCATTGGTCTACGTGCCGAGGATTCCCACTGGAATACTTATACATACAGAGGTTGGCTGTGTCTTCGATTATGGAAGATGTATGGAATCGGACCGATAATCCGGGGCAATCATTCGTGAAGATTACCTCGGTATCCTCTGTCATTGATGGAGAAGGTTCCCAAATACGATAGTGATCTCAAATTTCTCTGCCTCATGGTCACAATGAAAATTTATGTTTTGAAAATGTTGTGCGAATCTCTCATTTTTTCCATCTTCAAAACACATTTTGGGCAGCTGCATTGTCCTAAAGGACAACAGTTTTTTCCTCTCTAATCCGGATATGCTTTCACGAATTTTTGTATCCAGTTTCTTTATAATGTTGTACTAGTACTTCCCAGTTACGGTTTTACCTTTACAAGATAATCAATAGATTTCCTTTCGCATCCCAAAGCATTTCCCCCCGATGTCACCGTCTTTGCCTTCTTCGGAGCTCAAGAAACCGCCCTTTATCCACTGCATTGACTTTTGTTTCTATTCTGTGTGTATTGACGAATCTATATCTATCCATTGTCACATATCGTAGCTGAAAAATCACTCTTGTTTTACGTAAAGCGCGACATGAACCATTTGGAACGTGTCGTCCAAATGTGTTTTTGAACCACAGTGACACGCGCGGAACGCACCGAGGATTGCTCTTTGCCTTGGTTAAGATCAATTTGTGAGACAAAAGGTTAATTGCTTACTTCATGGAATAATATTTGGAATATAACTGTTCGACAGTGCATCAGCTAGGAAACAAAGACGGGAGTGTAGATGACTTATCCCGATCGATTTGTAAAAAGAGTGACTCTACGGAGGATGAACCGGATTCGACGGAATTTTACGAGTTACTAAAGGATTCAAGTGAAAACGTAAGAGAAAGGCAGAGGAGCGACAGCGCCGGTGATAGTGACGGGAAAGGGGAAAGAAAAGATCTTTGGACTTTGTACGACTTTGATGGGAATAACTTGATGCATGAAAAGGCACTAAGTAAGACGAGACAGAGCTGTCCTGGATACATGAAATACGTAAAGCTATGGTACCACACGTGCGACAGATACTCGCGTCGGATATCCCAGTTCCATCGCTCGAGAGCCCTTGGGTCGCCCGACTCTCCCAACTGGCGATCAGATGGAAATCATTTCCGTTGATCTCGTAGGATCGCTTCCCTTAGCAGAAGTAGGTGAAAAATACGTATGTATTAATAATTTGAGATGATTTGAACAAGTGGATCGACAAGTATGTCATGTGTAACTAACAACGGATACATTCACGGATTATGTTAAGAAATGAATGTGTAAGGGAGAAGGTCCTCTAACTGTCCACATGGCCTGCGATGTGAATTTGAATCCCATTTTGAGAATCAATATTACTAAAACAGAATTTACGTGATTTTCAAGAAATATTAAAGTTAAACTTAATTTTAAAATAGGAGGGCAAAAACTGGAGCAGATGGAATATTTTACGTATCTCGAAATCTTGTTCGACCAAAATTGTTAAAATAATATGGACATAAGAAGTAGAATTGCGTTAGGAAAAGATAGTTTCACAGGGAGGAGGGAATTTATCATAGGGAAATTTCGTAAGGTTGTTGGAAAAAGGCTCGTCAAAACTTTGACATGGGGCGTTGTTTTGTAGAGCGCGGAAACATGGTAAATAAAGTAGGAGGATAGATCTAGACGGGTGGCTATTGAATAGTGAGTTTAAGGAAAGAGGGAAAAGGAGAAGTAGACAGAAGGGAAAACAAACTGGAATTACTTAGGTACTGTGTGGGAGTAAATAGGATTGTTAGGAGAGATCCTAAGGAGGCAGGAAAAATGGATTG
This sequence comes from Hetaerina titia, assembly GCA_037158775.1. Classification (NCBI taxonomy): domain Eukaryota; kingdom Metazoa; phylum Arthropoda; class Insecta; order Odonata; family Calopterygidae; genus Hetaerina; species Hetaerina titia. Next base: position 33,560,885 of record CM073778.1, read on the forward strand.
AAAGTATATTGATCAGCAGTTGATGCTGAAGACCGTGATAGTGGAAGAATGCTAGGCAAAACGAAGAAAGGGTAGGAACAGGATGGAGATACTGGACCGAATGAAGGGAGGAAGGTAGTATACAGAGATGAAGAGGGGCTTGTTGTAGTGTTTTGCGTTGGGGTGTTTTGTTTAGAGAAACGAAATATTTATTTGGTAGTTTTGCCCATTCAAAACTTACCTTAACCGGTAGATTACCTAAGAATAGAATATTTATAATACTAATTATATATTTTTATATATAATCGTATATATTTCATGTCTGTCGTACGGAGAGTGTTCAAAATAAAACATTAACTTATGCATGAATTTACGGCAGAACTTGTTTTATACCGCTCTGGCCGTTATATTTTTTATATCGCTTATAGCAGTTCCCGCAACTGAGCGAATTTTGATTTGATAGCTAATAGAAACCTTTTTTGCCATTATATAGGACCCAATTTATTACCACCGAATTCATTTCAATTTAAAATCGTGATAGTTACTCTTCTATTTCCTATAAATGCCATCAAAGTGGGAGAATATAACTGCAATACGATTACCCCTTTCTTTTACGAGATTCCCCTTCGTGCAGACAGTTAACAGGCGCACTTAGGACACAGCTTCACGGGTGACTGACGGTGATTAAGCATTTAAAAGCTTCGAATTGGGAATGGTGCGAGCCTTTAAAAAAAAAGAGAAGAACATAATAAACGTCTTTGGGACCGACTCTCATAGGATATTCCGTTCGACGTGCACCACCCGGATCGCGGGGAGGTAAAGTGATTGGGTTTGGCCTCACGTCCCACCGATTCCGGGGACGAGTGAGCTAAAGAGGACGCATGAATGATTCAGGGAAGGCCTATGTTTCAAAAAAGCTCTACTACCGTGTCCATAACGGCAGTATTTTATCCGCTGTCTGCGCTTTGAGAATAACTGCAGAAGGATGAGGATTTTTCGAAGAAATCATGCGCCAAAATTGCATGAATAGATTGAGGTAATAGCATTTGTATAAAATATAACGTAAGTCAGATATTTAAAAAATAATCAAACGAAGGGGCAGAATGGCGAACTTGGTTTCATTACGTGGCGTGGCTACGTAACTTTTCTCAAAAATGATTGAATCATCGTTCTTGAATGAATTGAAAAATGATGATTGAATCATCGTTCTTGATAAATCAATCGTGAAAAATTAAATACCGGTTGGGCCAACATAACTTTCTTATTTTAAATCCAGTCAAACATTTTATAGCCAATCTGACTATGGAGGTTGTAGCTAGGTAGGAGTGGTCTCATTCAATAGCCGGGGTTCTATAGTTTTTTCCCCTCTCCGGTCAGTTGCCATCATGCGTTGAAACAGCGAGGAGCGTGCGTTTTCCGTCGAGACCTACTTTTCGAACGGATGTTCTGTCATTGCAACCTAGCAACCCTTCCGAAATAGATTTAATGTAGCCCCGTTGGGCCCTCTCCCGGACCGAAAGTCAATTGTTACATGGGTCACTATGTTCAGACAAACAGGGAGTGCAACAAAGAGTAGAACTGGAGTCCCTCGGCCCATCAGATTACCTAAGAACATTGAGGCAGTGATAGCGGTCATCTTGCAATTTCCACAGCGTTCTGCGCGCAACGATGCGTCAGCTATTGGACTTTATGATCTTTCAGCGAGGCGAATTCTTTACGATGGCCTTCATTACCATCCTTAAAAGCATGGCGATGGTATAGGAACTCTCCGTACGTGACTTAATTTCTCGGAAGAAGGATATGAGGTTCTTCTCGAAAACGTTCCTGAGGACGCATTTGTGTTTTCCAGTGATGAATTCTATTATCATGTGAGTGAGTATGCCAACAAGCAGAACATGCGCTACTGTGCTGAGACCAATCCCAGAGAATTGCATCAAATGCCTTTGCATTCAACTAAAATCAGTGTGGTGTGCAATATCCTCAGTCAGTATTGTTGGTCCCTGGTTTTATAAAGAAAATGAAGTCACAGTGACAGTGACTTCAGACAGGTATGTAAGCATTTTGGAGGAATTTTTTTCCACGACTTGATGAACTGGATTTAGGGGACATTTGGTTCCAACAGGACGGCGTAACGGCTAATACTTCAAGGGCATCGATGGCTGTATGAGGGAACACTTCCCGGAGCGCCTCATCTCGATAAGGGGCGATTTAGATTGGCCAAGCTCCTCTCCCGATTTGGCCCCTTGCGATTTTTTATGATTTTTTTTAATCCCGCAACTATTTCGACTGTCCAAGAACCCAGGAATACCTGAAGGACAATATTCGGGCTTAAATTGCCAAGATACCTGCTCCTGTGCTGGTAAGAGAAACGCTAGAAATTGGCGTGTATGCACAACGGGGGCGTCACCTACCTGATTTGATTCTCTAAACTGCGTAACATAAAACTTAAAATATATACCTACTTTTTAAAAAATTTAAAAAATGCTGTTTCATAGAATGGGTTTGTTTGCATTTTGAAAAAAAAAGTTGTGTTGCCACCCCCTGTATATTAATATTTATTACACTCATCTAGCAGGAAATCAATATTGATATTGTAAAAAAATAGTCAATACCCTCTTATAGCATTGAAAACTTCAATATTTAAATAGGTTAATTCTTTTCATTTTCACTATTACTTGGCGTATAAAATGTATTTTTATACTGAAAAATGTAATTTACGAAGGGAAAAAGAGAACACGGTGAATATAACATATTTTACTTAGTTAACAAAAATTCGCCATACTATGTAACCTTAAGAATATTTAAAACACCACCAGAATGTGAAATAATTTTTTTGGAAAAATAGGCCAAATTTGGAATAAATATAATATAAAATATGCAGATCTCTACATATATCCTTCAGGAACTACGCAAATTCCGTCAAGTACGACTCTTGACGAGCGTGAGTGATGAAACATTGCTTTTACAAAATATTTTTTTAAGCATTCTTTAGAGTACGGAACGAAATGATTTACGCATTGCGCTTAAAAGAAAACTCCTCGAACATATAGATCACCTTTTTATATTTTTAAATTTTTTCTTAAAAAAATGACCTATTTATAAAAATTAAATATCAAACAAAATGAACTTATTTCCTCTTCATATTTCATGGAAATGAAAATAAAATTAATGTGAAAAAATACCGTTTAGCCCAGGAACTCTTTCAATTTGGAGAAATATCCAGGTCAGTGAGCTTTCCGGATTATTGAAGTTGCCAAAACCTACAGACGCAGTTACGTTGTTTCATAAAATTTCCTGAAAAAAATACGACAGGATAAATTTAATATTAACGGTAATCCATAAAGATATTCTCCCATTAATGAAAGATCCTAAAAAGTGACTGACGGAATTATTAATAATTCTACAGGATGTATGCAATATTACATTAGGATTTGCATAATAATTCTTATGAACCATTAAAAGTATAAGGTCATATCAAAGGGAGAGTTGAAGAGGACAACTTTGTGCCGAGATCACAATAATGAACTAAATATATGACATGCAAACAAAACGTACTTCCCTGTTATAAAGAATATTGTTATGCCTTAAATCCATTTTCCACCTTCGCAACTCGCGTACAAGAAATATTTAAAATCACAAAACGACCAAAATTTCCCTTAGCTTTATATGCTGTTAAGCATTGCTTTGCGAAAGCTTAATAAAGAATAGAGAAAGCAAAGACATAAAGTAGGAAAACTAAGATGGCATTTCCGGTCGGGGAAGACTGGTCAAAGAAACACAAGTGAGATATACAGCAGAGAGAATGAGAGTAAAAAAAAAGGTGGTCGAAATGTCCCGACGTTCCGGGAAGTGGACCCGCAAACAACCCGGAACGGCACGGGGCTAAAGGGTTAGAGGGATGTGTGCGGGGGTGAAAAGAGAGATAGAGAGGAGTGACAGTGGTCGGGAGGAAGGGAGGGTGGGACCGGGGTGGGAGGGAGGAAGAGGACAGAGGCCAGACATCTTTCCCCCAAAGACTCGTCGGCCCATGCAGTGGCCGCCAAAGCAGTAACCAACCATCAGTCCACCTCCCCCAACACACAACTACCACCACACCCTCTTCCTCTTTAGACTTAATTGTGTCCCACCAAACCCCACCTCACTCAAAAATGCCCTTTCTACCTGGTCGCCTCTCCCCTTTTCTTCCTCATCTCTTCCCTACGCTCAAGCGTGCCCTTCCCCCCTCCCCGTTCTAGCACCTCCTCACAAAATCTGAAATTCATTGGGTGCGGAAAAAAATAATGGATGGAGCAATAATATCGACAATAATCTTAAAAAAAAGTTGGATTACATTAAACTCAGCCTATAATGAAAACGAAATGAAATTATTTTAATTGAAAAAGAAACATTTTTTTGTCGTTCCTCTCCTCTAGGTTAGGGAAACATAAAATGAACAGAACTGAAGATATACGATGAAGTATTTGGAACTATAATGGAAAAGAGACCGTAAATATTTAGTAATTGAAGGCGTTAAAGGAATTAATTACATGCATAATATGCTCCTTCCATCTCCCTAACTCCCTTCTTTCATAACTTCCTTTACTCCGCGCAACATTCCTATCCTATTTCTGCCCCTTCCTCGTTTTCGTTAAATTCTTCCCTCTATCACAGTATTCTATATTTTATTTTCAATCAATATGCTTTGCAGCCATTTTGACTGGAAATGAGATTTTGAAGACGGTAGAGGTGAGAATATCAGTAGGACGAGAAAAGGGCAGGAATAGGATAGGAATGTTGGGCGGGATGAAGAGAGGGAGGAAGTACACAGAGATGAAGAGGGATTTGTTTTAGAGTAAGATGCTGGATTGTATTTTTTTGAGAGAAAAAGGAGATTAATTTGAAATTTGTGTCCATCTTAAACCTATTTTAACCAGTAGACTACGTATAAAAATAAGTTGATGTAATACTTGCAGTCCTCATGCTAAATATTACTTGGCATTTGTAAGTTCGTCAAAATCCTATGGCATATCCTAATGGTTTCTTGGGTATATCAAAAACCTATATCTGATCGGTGCATTTATAATCAGGTTACTCCATAAAGTATTTTGAGGGTACATCGACTTTGTATGTCTATTTTGCACTTTACAAAAATCATTATTTCAAAGTGTAGCAAATAATACCCATGACTGAATCATTAGTAATAAATTTAAAACGAAACATATCGAGGATACGTAAGTGTTCCGGCGATATCAAGAAGATAAGGGGTGTCTTGTATGATACAACGGGTTAAACCTTGCCCGATCAATAAGTGATAAAACCTTGTCTTACTTTTCCTCGATGTCACTAAAATATCTTTCAGATGGCCAATGATGGAGATTTTATGTTACTTAGACGCATAGCAAATGAGTTTTGACAGAGGTGAAAGTGACAGGTGAAAGTGACAAAGGTGTTTGATAGTGAGGCGGGAACTGTATGGCTCGGTTTGGTGTGGATCTTATCTTTGAGTTTAGACGTATAAGTGTGTAACGACACTATGTCCAATCCTTAGAAGAGTGGTTACTTCTCTCTACTTGCTATTCTTGAAATAGAAAAACCATGGAGAGAGAAAAACCATCACCGATGCTTATTCTCGTCCAGGTTATTGCATTGTGAGGTCGTCCATAATTCCTCTCGGTCGTACATCAAATTCAATACTCAAACCATATTCATAATCTCTTATATTTTTTCAATTAAAATGACTTCATTTTCTAAAACTCATATTATCTCTTTTTTGGCAATGTTCCTGTACAAAATTTCCAATGCCAAACTCAAAATATTCCCTCCCTCTAGCCTTTTCATCATAATGAATTTTAAAAAAACCTGAAAAAAATTCTCGGTAAAACATGCATATATTAAACTTGAAATAACTGTTTCACGGAATAGTAAAAAAATTCTACGTCGGCATGCATTAAATTTATTTTATTTTCGTTTTCCTATCGGCGCAATACTTCCAGAATGCGCACTGGCACCTAATAAAAATATTTCTGGATATGTACCACTCATGCAGCAGCCCGGCATAGCAGTTTTCCATTGAGGCACGTGCGTATGGTATGGCTTCCTTTTACTCTCAGAGTGAAATACATTGAGCCATGTACTACAGAAAGAACCTAGTACTAATTAGCAAGTTATCACAATCAGCACGCCGACGTAAAATATCTCCTTTTTTAACGGCTTGATAGTACATAAGTAATGTTTCCATCCGTAGCCAGAAAGTAAATATTCTATGATAAATCGATTCTACTCTAAAAATATTCCGGTGCACATTAAAAAGAACAACCGCACAACCAATATAAACAGTATCAAATTGTTTTTGGTCTTTAAGGAAGGTGATTACGTATTTTTGCAAATGGATGTTTTAAATTCTGAGAAACTTATAAGGATTACCCTTATCTAACGCCTCTAATTACAGCCAATTAGTGTGCTTAATGTATTTATTTAACCACACAAAGCCCGTATCGCATAATTTAAGCATTAAAAATGGAAGCTTACATTTGATTAGCCACTTCTAATTGAAGAACTGTTGTAGTTGAAAATGGCCAAATTATTAAAGATATTAGAATACGAATTATGAAATCCATTTAAAAAGTAAATAAAGTCGATGAGAGGGACGAGAATTACGTGAATAGTGAGAGGAGGAGAAACCAATAAATGCATAAAAATGTGAAAAGCTGGACGTAGCGCCAAAACATTGCATTAAATTATTGTTGAGCAAGTAATTTATTAATACCATTCCGTGATTCATTCCGTCAGCCATAAACCTTAAATCAAGAAAAATTGATCTTCTTTCCAAAAGTCGACCTTGACGTTTGAACCGGACTTGTAAATTGTCTCCCGCATACCTTTCTTTGCAGCTCATTACCTTCCCCCTATCCGTGGAGCTTCTTGGTTATCCGTAGTTATAGTCGCCTCACATAGCCACATAAACACTTCTCCACGTCCTAGCCCGCATCCGGCCCATTTTGGTCTCAACTACAACTTGTCTGCAGCCGGTGACACGGCCACACTGAGGGAGGTCGAGTGGTTTCTCAATGGAGCGATCACAAAGTGTGGTTATCCTACACATCTTCGATACCCTCAACGACCCTCCGGAACCATGCGATGAGTCAAAACCGACTGCTTTGCAAACAAGAAGACTTATTCCTTGGGCAAATAGCTAAAGATAAAGCTATATTTTCAGCAATGAAGATTCAAACCAGGGGAGAGGGTATATTTGAAACGCAAGAAATCTTCGAAAAAAGGCTAATTTGGTTGATTTGTAATAGGCATTCATTTTGGATGGAGCTTGTACATTTAACTTTCATTTAGGTGCTGAACTACAAGATCTATACCCGGTGGATCCTCTTCAGTAGTTTGAAAGGAAGTATTGGGAGACAATTGTGAATATACAATAGAATAAGTTTATAAAATTGTTAAAAATGCAAGCGGAAAATAACCTTAATTCTCTAAAACACAAAGTATATTATTTCTGCTATTATATCATTACTATCCCACCCGCAGACAAGTGAGGGGCTTTAGTTATTTGAGTAAAGTGGTTCTTAAAATCGTACCACAGTAAACCTAATTTAACATTTTCAGCCGGAGTCAAGTCTCACTAGTCTCTAGGCAATCATATCCAAAGGTAATCTGTACTCGTGTCCTTATAACAGCAGGTCTTCATGAATAACACTGTATTTTAACTTTTTTCTCCGACTCTCCTAATTATGTTGAATGGGTTATGTCTCAAATATTCCATACTTAATTGATATCGTGACTAATATTATTGCAAAATAATTATTCGGAGCAGACCATCTCTTGATTTTATTGGATATTTAATAGATTTTGTTAATGAGTCAGCTCGCATTCAGTTAGGCATCCAATGTTCTAAGATAAACAATGCAAATATTACATATTTTCGACTATTTTTAAGCAAATAATTTGTGATTGACAAAAACTATCTCAAATTTGTAACAAAAAACTCAGGGATGTATTTCAAAAAAATAATTTATCTCGGCATATATGTGAGATTATATTATAAAAAGGATCTTTCATTATTGCGTCCTACATTGGTACATAGTACCTGAAAAACGTATTATTCAGTAGTATACTACTGAATACTACGTTTAATAATACTACTATACTATAAGTAGCTCAAAAAAATAATCAACAGATACAGTTTTCCTTCCCATAGAAGCTATTGGAGAATTTAAATCATATGGCATTTTTTTACAGTGCCACGAAGATGTAGAGATGTAGAGATCATGCAAATATACCACAGTGACTCCTCGTACCCTGATGAATGTGGCTGGGTGAATGAGACGAGAGAACAATGAAAGCAAAACAAACGAATGAAAACAAACAAAGCTAATTTACGGAGCTGCCTTTAGTCAAGTAACATGACTTCCAATGTAGCTTAAAATTCATGATATGGTGGCTATTATTTTTACATTTTTGACCTCTTTTTGTGGTTGTATTGCCCATAAGTTCATTGATGTTCATTTTACCTCGTGAAAATACGACATATTTGGCCATATTTTGACAGTTTCTTTTTACAAAAATTTGTTTGTCATAACGAGAATAGCAATTTTTGGTCCTTTTAAAAATCCATTATACAAGAGATTTAAACACCTAAAAGTTACAATTTAGATTACTTCTTATTCATTGTATTAAGAGGATAATTGTAAAAACTAGACTTTTCCAGATTGGTGAAGTAGTGGGCTGAAAAGCCAAGTTCTTCGGGCAAATTAGTCGGCTAAGGTGTTTTCAACCATTGCAGAATTTCACTATTTCAAATATTTGCTTGGGATGAAATTGCTTTTACATTTTAAAGAACAACTTAAAACAAAATACAACTTAAAAAACAGAGGGAAGAAGAATATTTAAATTTTTGCCTTTGTGGTGAGTATTTTGCGTGAGTCAGAATAAAATAAATAAGCTCATAAATACAAATATTCCGCTTAAAATGATCTATTACCGTTCATCTTCGGATTACATGCTCTAAATACCGTCCAAATCAGTTAAGGTTTAGAGCGCTGAGATGCATTTTCCGAAAAATTCAGCCTCTCGACCCCATGAGTTTAGTATAAGTTTTGAGAAAATAAACTCCATGGAGATACCTCAATAGAAGACAGAAAGTAGGTTAAAGGTATTGGAAAATAGACGATCAAAATACATGGAGTATAAAATCACTCGTTGTGGAATGCTAAAGGAAGTTATAAAAGTTGGACGTTTAGGTGAGCAGGAAAGGGAGAGAAAAGGAAATTAAATTATAGGCGGCATGAAAAAAGTCAATATGAAGAGCTAAAAACGTGAAGTTAGGAAAATACGGGTACATTCTCCACTGCAGTTCATCACTCTAAATAATATATTTCATTTAATATCGTGAACATACCTTAGTGGTGAGACTACCTCTAGTAAAACGATAGCGGCTTGCACTCCCCAGAATTACACATGCCTGGAAACTTGGGACTTTTACAGAATTTAGGATTAGCTTAGGATTAAATGGACTATTTTATATGCTATTGAATATATCTGTGGTCTAGTCAAGACTGTATGAACGCTGTGATCGACTGGCTAGTCAAGATGGTAACACAAATATTTAAAAAAATATAATACAGTAAATATTGTACAAAATTCAAATTTTAATTTTGATAATACTTCATTTATTCTGTTCAATATTAAGGTGTAAAATATCATTAGAAATGTTTGAGGTAACACTTCTGATAAAATCTATTGCTTAGAATTTGTCGTCAACATTTCGCCAGTCAAATGGAAGACATTACCTTACCCGGCCAATTATAAGGACAACAGGATTGGAGGCATTTATAAGCAAATATATAACCAACGACGCCGACATAAAGGTTCTCTCTTGAACACCGTTACAGATTAGAAATAGAGATCAACGTTTAGCATACGAAGAAGAATGGAATGAGGAAGCGTTTGGGGATAGAGAGAGAGAGAGAGTTCGGGACAAACTCCGTAATTTCGTTCGGGATTTATTTCACTCCGCCATTCCTCCGCCGTTTTTATTCATCGATGTCTCGCAATAAAATCCGCCGCGAAGCATGCAAAGGGGTTGCCTGTGCTCTTGCTCTTCGAAAAACCCATCCTCTCCACCCCGTTAGGGAGAGTGCTCGCCCCAAACCCTCCACCCATCTCTCCCTCCCCAAAACTTCCACTTTTTTTCCGGAATCGTTTACATTCCTTCTTATTTTTGAAGGCGGAACTCTTCCCTGATTGGTTGTTTTCATTCGGGAATCGCATGGGAGTGGTTAGGCACAGCGACCGGAGGTGGGGTGGGAGGGAATGTGTCTCGCAGGGGAAGACGAACGTGAGGCGGGGATGGGAGAGGACGAAACAGACAGAGAGAGATAGAAAGAGAAAAAGAAACTTCCGTCCAAATTAAATGAGGGGGTAAGGGTGGGGTGAAGGGGAATAGGAGATAGTGGTCCAACTCCCTACCTTTTTTTCCCTCTTAATGGCCTATCAAATGCCGGCGCGGTTCGGAATGGGGAATGGGAGGGGATAGAGGATAGGGTGGGAGGAGAAGCAAAGGGTTTAAGGTTGCTCCAGTGGACGGCTCACACAATAAGATACAAGACTAGACATACATACGTGGGCGGAGGTGTTCTTTGGAAATTTATTTTGGAGGAAGAATCAGCGGGTCATTCTTGAACTATTAAAATTAACGAAAAATTAAAAAAGAAGAGCATCGATTTCCAACAAACATTTTTCTACCTGAACCTATTTAAACATTTATCACTTAATTTCACGTTAATTTATTAGAAAAATACTAAGAACGTCGAATGAAGCATCATTTTAACAGTATATGTTGAAAAATACTTTTAAAACTGTAATTTATAGCCGGAAATAACTAATTTTTACTTAATTTAACTTTTAATTTTTAAAGCGGTGAAAAGGAATTGAAATGGAACAAACATGGAATTTAAATGGAGTAATTGACAGAATATACCTATGATTAAAAAGGAACCAATGTAGAAATGTTTATATGAAAATTAAAAGAAACGAATAATTCAAGTTTCCTTGGGTAATATGAACTACAAAACCATGCACATTTGAACAGAAAAACATTTTTAAGGTGTTCGAAGTAATAAGTAGAAATATGTGTACTTTGTGTATTTTAACGAAGAAATGTTAAAAGTATTGTTGAAAATTTTATTTTAAAAATTTTATGCCTGGGAAAAAATTTAAAAACAAAACCGTAATATTTTACCGTACCATAATTCTACATATTTATGCCGTCACTCATTTTACCATAAAGTGATGAATCTGAAGCCCAATTTATTTACTAAATTAATTATACAGGTATGAAGGCATTTATAACCAGATTTCACAAGAACTGAGTTTACCATATTTTTTAGGAAATATCTTAAATAGAAATTTGTTCTGCAGAGTAAAACGGATTCGGTAACATTGATTGAGTACGGATATCTGTTAGTTCCACTCATGAAAAACATTTCGTGTGACATTAGTTTTAAATAGATCGCATCAGGATATATTTTCTTATAAATTATATCATGAATCGGATAAGAAAAGAAACCTTGCAAATTATCAAATATTAAAATCATATTCTTCCAGAAAGAGTTATACAATAATGAATCAATTATCATGAAACATTTTAATTCATGTCTTTTAAATGTGATGCATTTTCAGGGTTTTATATACCAGTGGTTTCAGATAACGAACAATTTTTATGCTAGTCGATATTTGCAAATAAGTCTGTTTATTTTCGGAGATGTTCATAATGCCTTGACATCATTCAATTGGGGTATCCTTATGACATTCAGAAATCTAATACCTTGTCTTACTCACCCATTCCTTGTTTCAAATACCCAACGCTACGGAGTGGTTTTTTATCGCCGTCCGTCATTTAATTTTATCACGGAAAAAAGCGAGAGTTTAAATTTCGTCCCTCTATCCTCTCTCTCGTCCTTCCACACGTTAATATTTCTCCACGACCGTCCGTCTGTCCTCCCGTAAATGGCGTCGCACCGGCTGGGAGGTAATGAAAGTGGATTGGCTGGCGCATAAGCGTGGAATCGGACACTAACGGGTGGGCGAGATGAAGAAGAAAAAGACCGCAGCTCTCCACATGCGAACGTGAGGGCTACGGAATACGGGGTCTAATTAAAAATGGATTAGGGCGCTAAAGTACGAACTACCCAACATTTAGCGGCTCTTGAGGGAATTAGGTGGTTGGTAGGGGGTGGAGGCGGTGGGGCATTGCAGGAAAGACGGCGTGAAATGGTGGAGAATGGGGGAGGAGTTTGGACGCGTCATTAGCCCCACAGACTATCAAAATTAAAGCACTTGTCCTTACATATTGAACGCAAATGGCCGACAACCCCTAAGGGATTTAATTGCCAAATGAATCCGCAAATTTATCAGTTAGGCATCAAAAAAATAAAAATTTATTGAAAATATTGGTGAAAACTCTTAGTTTCAGCATACTTATCTATTCCATTAAACATTGAATTTTGAGATAAGATTATTAAGGTGGGTGGTATGATCTGGATATGAATAAAATGGAAGGGAAAAAATCAAAATATAAAAAATGAAGATGTTCAACGTGTGATGGAAGTATAATTAATTGTCGAAAGGGAAAAATGGGACGGAAGTGGATACATAAGAATGGAGAAGCAATGGGATTCTGAAAGCTGTGCTGCATTGGAAAGTCGTGGCAGTGGTAGAAAAAAAAGAAATCAAAAGGAAACAGCTTCGTGCCTCATTTTTGGAGGAACGAAAATAAAAATGAATATGTGTAGTAGAAAATTTTCTTTTTCGATGTAAGTTGTTGAAACTTTTAGTTTTTTTTAATCTGGGCTTATTATGCTGGGTTTCCTTGAAAACTACCTCAATGAGTAGTCTACTAAAAATAATAATTCCCCGCGGCCACTTCACCTCATCCCTCCTACCCAGGAAAAAATATTCCTAATCGTGACGTGACATGAAAATATTTCCAACGGAATCCACTCGAAACTGGAAGAGGATTGGTAGCTCTCTTGAAAGTAGTTGAACACATAGACGGCATAGCGGAAGCAATAAAACCAGATGATTTATCGAATCCTGTTTAACCCTTTCGACCTAGTTTTAATGCAGCGTCCCGCAATCCCCCGACCGTCCCTATGCATCACAACTCGGAAATCCCGCCCATTCCATGTCTCCGGCTTGTTTTTTTAAATCTCTTTCACAGAGGACTCTGCTCTACACTCACATATCTCTCTCTCTCCCGCTCTCTCTCCAGCTCTCTCTCTCTCTTTCTCTCTCTCCAATTCTCGCTATCCCTCTCTCTCTCTTTACCTCTCCTACCCTCCCCATGCAGAAACCGAGCAACGAAAAAGTAGACTGGAATGAGGGGGAAGGGTTTGGGGAGTAGGTTCGCTGCCTGCCGTGAAGAGGGGATGGAGGAGGCAATGGTGAATGCAGGGGGGATGGAGGACGTGGTTAAGGGAATCAATCGGGGATAGCGCACGATTGAACGGCTAATTGGATGCACAGGCTATCGACAAAAATAGCAAATTCTGCGGCCATTCCGACGCATGCTATGGAAATTGAATGAATGAACTAAACGAGACAGGCCTCTTATAACCTTTAGCGAGTTTTACATGATTTTGTTTGACTTATTGAATAACGAACGTGTTCGTTATGGAAATAAACGATATCCTTATTATACAAATGATAAAAGTCTATGATTAACGGGCAGAAGTCTGCATGGATAAGTTGCGACACTAATATATTTTATATAAGTACAATGATCGTCATTCACCATAACTTTTTCATTGAATTCTCAGAAAAATATAACTTTCATAAAAGCTAAATATATTTAGGGATGAATTTAGTGAAAGGTAACGAATTCCAGAAATAATTAAAAATTATTTAGTCTCCGAAAAAAAATTGAGAAAATGGACAGTTTTACTAAATTGCACAGTGCTCAAACAGGATAAAATCAAGAGTATCTTGTCTAGATGATTACATTTTCTTTAAATTTCTTCTAGCAATTTTTTCAGCTATATCTATAGCAGTAAAGAGTTGACCCTTTATAAGACGGTACTTACTATGATCATACAAGCCATAACGTTTCCATAAATACAAATCCTTCTCAGGATCTCTTTCCTTTTTTGTTTGCTGCATATAGCATAATATTTTTCCGAGACAAATTTCGCCGTACACGAAGCATGTGATCTATCAAACGCTTGAGAACTATAAGATGGAACTCAGCATTTACTCCTTGTCCTTTGAGAGGAAATCTATGATGAACAACACCTTCGACATCAAAGAAACCCAGGAGCATGGCTTTGATTTTCGATCGGCTTTTTTAATTTTTTGTGTCTCTTAATTCACTTGAAAATGGATGTTTTCTTCAGAACGTTATCACCGTAAACAGCTCTCAACATTTCAGTAATTTTTAGTAACTTTTATTGCACTACACCAAAAGACTTGATGTTCGTTACGCCTTAATTTTGTCAACTTCCATTTTCGACAAATAGTAAATAAAACAACAGGAACTAACATATTTGGCACCATACGCACAGCTCGACGATCCGCCATGCACTGATGGCTCAATAGGTCTCAGGTAACTAGCGCTGCTAGTGGGCGGGGCTATAGTCCCCGACATGCCCGCCATATTGCACCAGTTCGCGTATTTATTAGGTAACCGTCGTATGCTATGAAATAAGGCGGAAATATGTCCCTATTGAAAAGACATGTCACTGATTAACATTAAGGAGAACTCAAAATACCGACAACCAAAATATCTGTACTTAGATCACACCTTCGATATAATAACACTGTAATCTAGCTGGTAATTTCTTTATAAATCCTCAGGAATTCCTCTCTTTCGGTAATTTTTGGGACGATCAAATCAAATTTATTAAGCGATTATGGCCAATTAGTTTTCTCTCTACAAATACAGCGATTTCTCCACGAACAGATTATTCGTTGATCATTTCTTTATGTAAGAATATATGTATTCAATTGCTATTTTGACATAAAGTTTCACTTCCATTTCTTTCCAAAATAACTCTTTAACCAACACATAATATGTTTTATTTTTGAAATATAACAGGATTAGATGAAACAGTTTTTAAAGAAAAGGGCTTACGAAAATTTGTGTAGAAAAGTTAGAGCAAGAAAGTTTTTTAATATTCGTTCTATCCTCATACAAGTATTCTTTTGTTTCTTATAAAAATATTTTTTTAATTAGGTATTCTATGCGAGTAAGGTTTTAGAATATTTGTAATAATATTAGGTCAAAAGAATTTTTGCCAGTTTTTCTTTTACTTGACATCATGGAAATTTAAAAGTAAGTATGTGACCAAAATGTTGCTCCACATGTTAATAATTTACTAAATACCTACGATAAATATCACTAAAACTCTGCCATCAACTGCAAGTAAAACTACATCTACATCTACTTAATACCCCGCAAACCGCCGCAAGGGCGTTTGGACTAGGAATGTGGAAGCTTAGCACGTTTGGATACTAAGCAGATTGAATAAATTTGATTTTCAAATCATTCCGTATTTTCTCAGTCATTGTCATTTTAAGTACATGAGATCTTGCTTAGAAATCGACTAGTAGAAAAAGGATAGATATTATTCTGTTAACCTCAAAGTCAAAAGTTTTTATTGTATTGAGTTTTGTGAGAGAGTAGTAGGTACCATAAACTATTAATCTGACCTCGGACGAATAAAAACTTGTAGGATGCGGCAACGTAACTTCATTTTGTATGTGGCGAAACCCCTTTAAAAAATGCAGTTATGTTGTCACACTTTTACTTTAGAAAATACAGATATTTATTCTCTCATTTTACATCTTTCGGTGCTCAAAATTAACGTGTTTATACCTATATTCCAATCTAATTACCCTTTAATATAAATGACATAGATATGATGAATATCCGATCAGATTGCCTATAATGAACCATAGCACAGCTACCATTAACACTATAGAAATTCACATCAAACACAACGTTCATATTAAACCCTACCAGTAAAATATTCAAAGTAATACTTATTCTATACATGTGGAAGAGTCTCTAAACTAGACTGAACACATTCAAATTTTCCGTTACTATGAGGAAATTTAGTGCGTCAGAAAGTTGCCCCAAAATTATATTTCTAACATTGAATTTCTGAATGAGGAAGTCATGATAACTCCACATTCGAACAATAACTATAATTTCCAATCTGTAACACATGTAATAATACATTTTAATCTAAAACCTAAAGAGGCGACCATAGACGAAAAATTCATAAGGAAACGTAAGAGCATTTTAAAAGCCAATGTCTTACGTTGTTACCTAAATCCTCCTAAACTACGATTTAACAAATAAATATACAAATATATTTCTCTGTATTTAAGGTTAATTGTTCTATTTAAGAAATAAAATCGTTTAAATCATAGAAATACCAAAGTGTTATTAAAAAAGCATTTGTTTATAATTTTTTAGGTCACCTGGAAAAATGAAAAAAAGAAAATTGAAATCGAACCCATATATCCTTTTTGCAGTTGCTGTTTGGATTTTAGGTCACCATATACTATTGAGGGATTATAAAATATTTTCATCATAGCTAGATACCTATAAAATATATTATATTCTACCATTCTTCTAAAACGTGACTTATTCAGGTAGACTCTCAGATGTGACAGTTGTTGAATGTCTGACATATTCAGATATGGAACTGGCAATCCTCTTTGAAAAAATAACACCTTACAGCTAATTCGCCCCACTGTAACAGCCTTGAAATATCTATTGGGAATCTCTCAATTTTATTTTTTGTGAACCGCTTTCTTAACTTGAATTTTGACTGGTAGTTTTAGTATTTTTGCATTTAAATTAAATAATAAAACTGTGACATGAATCTGCCGGCTGCGTAGGATGAAATATTTTCACAATTGAATCTACATGGTTACTTAAGACTCTTGTCAGAATATATCTCACAGAAATTTCTTAACACTCAGGTGCTTATAAAATCTGAAGTGTATTATAGGAATCCAAAATAGCAATCGAAGTCCTGTTTAGTTTGATAACCACCACCCGGATATCCTCACAGTGACGGAATTGAGCAGAGATTAATTACCCTCGTTTTCAAATTACAAGGAGATGATTACGTTGATATGTTCGGAATAGTAGTCCCAAGACAATCATCCGATCGTGAACGCCATCCATCTTCGGTATCTCGTCCACACTAACTGGAACACTTCTCGCCAAACCTAGGGCCTTCGGTTCAATCCCCAATGTATCATCTAGCCAATTCATGCAATTACCAGCACACGCTTACTTGTGCGATTGCTTGCTTGACAATTATTTAATTTGAGAGTTGGAGTAACCGCACTGAAAATCAATTTGATAAGTGTATTGTACTATGACATATTTGATAAATTACACACGTTTATTGTCTCAGACTACTGATGCAAAATAACCACTTTGTAGTAATTATGGCTATACGTACATATGCAGAAAAAATAAACCAAGCAGAAGTATTTCATGTATTATTTGATAAAAATTATTATTTGGGTGCCAAAATATGCAGATTATTTGAGTGTCACCCTGGATAACATAATATAAACCGATATGATGAATTATCTTTAAACTTTTATCCGCATCTAAATAAAAAACCAAAGAAACCAAAATGAACTTAGCAAAACAAAAATATTGGTTTATCATTGCCAGTGAACTAGGTCACACCCTAAAGTGGTAAAACTGATTTTCTCTGGCGCGAACGGAGCGGTGGAGGGGGGTCTTAGCAACAAACCGACACCAACCTCAGTCGCCTGCGGGCTGTCGTTGAGTGAGGACACCGTGTTTAGTGAAGCAAGGTGTTTTCCGCGTCGAAAAACAAAATGTATCTGAATTTAGAGCACGTTATTCCGTGAAGTTTTATGCGAAACTCGGGAATACGGCAACTGAGACCCTCGATATGATCAAGCAGGCTTATGGGGACACTGCCTTAAGCCATTCCGCATTGGCACAAGTTGTTTAAAGAGGGTAGGGAGCTCGTTGAAGACGACCATCGCTCCGGACGGCCGTCGACGGCAAGAACCGACAAGAATGTGGATAGAGTGAGGACACTGCTGAACACAGACCGACGCTTAACAAGTGAAGAAATTGCAGACCAGTTGGGTCCGTCTGCATCCAACGTCCTGTATTAGTATTTGTGTGTTCCTTGAGTTGAGGACCTGTTAAACCCTTTTATTCATCAGAAAACAGTACATAATAATTACTTCAGCATTCCTCGACCTACTTATGAACTTTGAAAGTACATTGGTTTGGTGAGTAAATTTAGAAAGGTACTAAACACCATCTGCCGATTTAAGTCTTCCGATTCCCTATGCTTTCATCCATATTGCCATTTATATAGATTATTTTTTCCGAATTATTTTTTTACTGGATTTTCTTTCTGTATATTCGTGTCCCAACGATATCTTCTTCACAGCATGTGCTGCATAGTTCGTTTTTTATCATACATTTGGCTTGTGCCATTATCAATTTAACAATGACTCACGGTGTCAAAACCATGTATAGACAAACAAAAGGAAAAATAATTATTTTTTGATGATTTAAAGGCCTATATCAACATTGCTAGATGTCATTTCCTACGCATTGACACACGAATTTCTCATGCGATGTTACGTATTTATACATTTGATTTTATGAATAACACGCGTTCAACACATTGAAAACCACAATTTTTATTCGCTTTTTTTATCATACTGAAGAAAAACTAAAAAAAATTTAATAATTATTTTAGACATCATTCACTATTCCTCAAACTGATTCTGCAGTTGTTATTTCACAGACTTGCTAATTAAGATTTTTTTTAAATTTTGGCAATGTATTATGTTGCTGTTTGTCTTTGAATTGATATCATCGCTGAAAGCAAAAAGCACCTCCCTGAATGCACCAAAAACTTTTCCTTTTCTTTCCATCGTGTTTTCTTACGTAAACACCTATTATGCATCAATATGGCTAGCGTAGCGGAGTTCTATCAGAAGTTAAATTTAACTTCAAGAAATTGAATTTAATTTACAGTACTCTTTCCTGCTGATACACAATCAAATACTTATAGAAAAGCCGATTTTGTACTTCACTTCCATAATTTTCTCTCCATGCGTCACAGAACTTACATATATAATTCATATTTTCTGTGAAAATTGTGTGTTGATATAAATAAGAAATGACATACTTGACGTATTTTATTCTTGAAAATTAGAAGTGACGTTAGGTCACTTCTAACATATATATATATATACATATATATATATATATATAAATCCAAGAGAGATGGAAGGAATATATAGAAACACTGTATGGTAAAGAACTTAGGCCGACAAGGTTAGACATAGAAAAGGAACATGACGTAGAAGAAGATAGCTTAGGTCCAGGCATACTCGACGATGAAATAGAAAGGGCATTAAAGGAGATGCAAGCAAATAAGGCTGAGGGGGTGGACAACATTCCTGTAGAAATGTTGAAATGGTTAGGGAAAGGTGGGAAGAAGGCTATATATGGACTGATTCGTAGTATCTATGAGGAAGGAATCTGGCCGGAAGATTTTGTGAGATCGGTGTTAGTTCCTATTCCAAAAAAGGCAAAGGCTTCGTCATGTGAGGATTACAGAACAATAAGTTTGATATCCCACGCAGGTAAAGTTATTCTCAGGATCATCAACAAAAGGATAGAGAGTAAGGCAAATGATTACTTTGGGGATGATCAGTTTGGGTTTAGGAAAGGAAGAGGTACGCGTGAGGCCATTGCAGTAATGAGATCACTAATCGAGAGAATATAGAATACAATCAGGACGTTTTTGCCTGTTTTGTATATTTCGAAAAAGCGTTTGATAGAGTCAATTGGGAAAAATTAATGCGTGTATTGCAGAAAATAGGAATGGATCGGAGGGACTGGAGACTGATCCGCAACCTATACATGTCACAGACTGCTCAGGTGCTAGTGGGGAACGGAGAGTCCGGATGGGCAGTGTTAGGAAGAGGTGTAAGGCAGGGTTGTCCATTGTCACCGGTACTGTTCAACGTATATGTAGAGAAAATGATTAAAGAGGCATGGGAAGAATTGAAGGTAGGAATGAAAGTCGGAGGGGAATTCGTAAAATCGGTTAGGTTTGCTGATGACCAAGCATTAGTTGCTCAGTCAGCTAAGGGGTTGCAAGCATTGTTGAGTGAATTGGAGGGTCAGTGCGATAAATATGGGATGAGAATCAATATTAATAAAACAAAGGTTATGCGATTTTCCAGAAAGAAAAAGGCTAAGCTAAATATTAAAATATGCGAGGAGAAAATAGAGCAGGTAGAAAGTGTACATATCTCGGAAGTGTTTTGGACCAATACGGTCAAAGTGGTAGGGACGTAAGGAGAAGAATTGCTCTAGGCAAGGAGGCTTTCTCAAGGAGGAGGGAGTTGATGACGGGGACGTTGAGTAGGGATGTTAAGACAAGACTCGTAAAAACTCTGATATGGAGCGTAGCTATGTACGGCGCGGAAACGTGGTCGCTGAAGCAGGAGGATAGACGTAGATTGGAGGCTTTTGAAATGTGGGTGTGGAGAAGGATGGAGAAGGTGAAATGGACCGAAAGGAAAACAAATGAGGAAGTACTGGAGATGGTGGGTGAGGAGAGGGGTTTGTTGAGAGAAATCCTATGGAGGCAGGAAAAATGGATGAAAGGCGTATAGTATTGAGCGGTAGTGGAATGTTGAAGAGGGTAATAGAGGGGAGGATGTTGGGCAAGCGAGGAAAGGGCAGGAATAGGATAGGGATGTTGGACGTGATGAAGGGAAGAAAGAGGTACACGGAGATGAAGAGGGACCTGATGTAGATTAGGTTGCTGGATTGGGTTTCGTTTGCAGTTACAAAATGTTTATTTGATAGTCGTGTCCCTCCAAAAACCTACCTTAACCGGTAGATTACCTAATAAATAATATATATATATATATATATATATATATATATATATATATATATATATATATATATATATATATATGAATTAATGAAATAATTAATATAAATTATTTTAAATTTATAATATATATTATACATTTATTTATTGCACAGACCACGTATGTGTGTATATATGTGCATATTTATATTTTATATATATTTATTAATATAATAAATTTATATATTTATATATGGATGTATATGTATGTAAATTGAATCGAAACATCAAATGAAATCCCATACGACAGCTTGGTGGGCACAGGGTGTGACCGTTGGCACCTTACAAAAACGCAGCTTCTCCTATACTCGTACCGCTGTTGTATCTATATGTGTCCTGTTCATTTCTCGTTCCCCAGTAGGAATGTCTGGAATATTTTGAATATGTGTCTGCTCCCTTACTCTTCCCTAGCTTTCTGTGCAAACACAAGGTTTTCCTGCTGCGATTCGGATGGAGAGATGACATAGTGTGGGTGATGAAGCAAAGTGCAGTAAAGAAGCGAGCAGGACGACGGATAATTGCCGCGAGAAGAGGAGGAAGAAGAAGTGCGAAGAAGGTTTTACAGAACGCAAGCCCTTCAAATAATCCAAGTTGACAGAGGGAGGAGCGGGGGTAGGGAACCGTAGGCGGGGGCGTTTAGCATTAGGAATGGGAGGAGGAGAGAGAGTGTTGAGAAAGGGTTAGCGAGAGACATGAGGATGGGAGAGAGAGAGAGAGAGAGAGAGAGATGGAAAAGAGATAGAGAGAGAGAGAGGGACGAGTGGAGCGAAGTGGGCGGAAGGTGCGCCGGAGTGCCCTGAGCGAAGGAAGACTAAGCTACTAACGTAACGGCTCAAATGGCGTCCGACGGCGATAAATTCTGCCACAAATGGAACTCAGGAAGCAGCTTCCTCCCTAGCTCTCCCTCTCTCATTTTACCACCATCTCCGCCTCCTTTCAGACTATTCCTCCTCCCACACCATTCCTCTTTTGGTCTTTCATTCCTTTTCCCTCATCCCACCTTCGTGGCCTCTTCCCCTTCTCTCACCCTCATCTTCACATCCCCTTCTCCCCCTAGGGGCGGAGTAGGCGACTAACAGAAATTTTGGACATTCTGACACTATTGTATATGGTATCTAAGATAGTGTGCTGTAGTAGATAAGAAATTTACAACCAGAGGAAGCAAATCATCAGCGTTGCTTCGTCGCACGGTAAGAGGAAGCTAAAGAATCATGAAAAAAGATCAGGAACCACTTTTATGGGTAATAAAATGAACAGAATCGTCCTCTTCATATTAATGAATTTTTCCTTTTATTCTTTTAAATAATATTTTCCAAAAATAATAAGTTAGGAAGATGCTCCAGTGGATCAATTTCACGGCTGTTTTAGGTGAGACATCATGATTTAGTTCTCTTTTTCAAAGGAAAAGTACGATGTTTATGAAAGTACGATTTAAACCCTAACGCCGATCCATTTTGGAGTATGTAACTTAGTAAAAATATTGACTAATGGTGCAGTCAGAAAATCCTCTCAAACAATATTTTGTGCAATCCTACACAATGTATAAATATTTTGTACCCATTGTATGTAAATATTCTGTTCTGATACTGCAAAAGCCACCGTTCCTCGTCTTTAGTGGCTCAAAGTTTACAGCGCCATGTGGACAAGGATATTTCATTCTTGAATTTCCTTGTCGATAAATCTCTCTTGATCAGTTTCATCCACTATTTGATATCTGTCGATCCTTCAAAATTCATCCATTCTCACAAAATGGGTAAACCAGGTTATCACGACTTTATCATACCCGCTTATTATCAACAGATCTAATCCAGATTATTCCATGGCCAATAGTGTAATTACATTGAGAGCTTGCTGGTATCTTTTGTTCTTGGTCATTGTCCTAAAATTATTTCCAGTGCCTAAGTGAAAATCTAAGCTGCCATTAATAAAATGTGTACATGAAATTTTAACTTATTTTCTGACTTTTAAAAGTGGCATGTTTTTATCATTTCGCATTTATTTATGAGAAGTCGTGGTAGTCCAGAGGTAGCGTTGCAATGCTGACCGGAGGGCCCGTGTTTGATTCCCGGGCAAGCCTCTCTGGGCACCTGCAGCTCCATCCAAGTTAACTACATCTACATCTACTTGATACCTCGCAAGCCGCGTGGCGAGTGACGGCGGGTGTTGAGGCACCACCGGTAATTGAGAAAGAAAAAAACCGTATGTGAAAGCCACAAATTTATACAAGTCACAAACCGTTATGTGATTTTTCGGGGACCAGATCTTCCTGGGAAACCATATGCACAGGTCAATAAACTGGCCCCTTTAACCTGATGTGTGAATTTCACATGCCGTCAGAAGTTTTCGTGAACTCGATCATCAAAGTCCCAAACCGACCTTCGGGTTGATTACTGCGTTTATGGTCTATCCATGAAATCGTAAAGCACTGTTTATCATTGGAAATTGGGTGTTGTTTGTTTCCAACTATAAGACACGAGATGAGGATTAGCGTTCATAATGTTCAACGGAAGGCCTGTTTACTTATTTCAAGAGAATATGTTTGTCACCCCCACGTTTGAATTATGAGTGATGGAAATCTTTTAACATTATGATTAGATGAAGAAAATTTATAAACTTTTGGACTCTTATTCGTGATTAATAGCGGTTGCTTATTATTGCCCCAAACAGTAATATGCGCGATAATAATTCTTGATATGCCAGCTAGTACTATTCTCTTATGTATATCACATCTCAGGAAAAGTGTTTGTGTTTCACAGTCAACTTTAGAAGCGAGCATGATTGCTCTTTTACAGTCATTTTTATTGTTCAGTGCTTATCCGGAAAAATTTCTCCCTAAGACAACGCCTCGAGTTCAAATATTCATGTGTAATGAGTTAAGAAATCTCCTTAAATTGGATGTTTTTTTTAAAATAGGATTACTTCAGATTTTTTTAAACTACTTTTTTTAGAGTTTTCTTTATGAGGACGATCGATCCGCTGGGAATACGTGCATTTCTCACGACGCATCTTTCCAAATTTTACACAAATAAATATTCTCTTGAAGGTAAGGGATAATGAAACAGCATTTTCAACGTCAATTTCATCATCCTGTTCTTTTATTTCAAACTTTGTCTCGGCAAACTCCACCCCTTGCATTTTATCCAAAAATGATTATCACACTACAAAGAATGTCTTTGGTAGCATAGCTAATCCTGATCCAGTCCATATAACATATAATCTTTCGTACCTTACTGTTTAAATTATACCTGACTGTTTTTAAATGTCATTATTCAAAATAAACATTTCTTTTGGTGCTATCAAAATAGGTAGAGATAATACTCATAGGCAGTTAAAGGGTGATATCAGTTCGGGGGGTAACATTAACGAATTTTCTTACATCTGAAGTGCAAGTTGAGAAACATTACTTCCGTCTTACTGGCCGTCTTATCAATTTTACGGTTTTACCAAATATCATCCGTATTAAAAATTAGAGTGGAGACATTATTTGGGCCAAATGCTTTAAGAAGGAAATTTTAAAACCAAGGCAATATTATATTATTATTATTATCAATTTTAAGGGGCTCTAATATATACAGGTTGGATTTAATAGGCCACATGATTTTAGCATTAATTTATAGATTTACATTTCCTATGATGCCAGTTAATCTGCGAGTTTCTTGATATATGTCGTCTTGGACATCATCTTAAGCTCTGATTTAGTCTAATGGACAAGAATAATGGTTAATCTCAATATTAGCCAAAATAAATTGCAATAAACCCACGGAATCACAGCATTGTGTCCTCTTAAACGTTCTCTACAATAGTATCGGTAAAGACTTATTCTTATTTTTAATAGTTCCATTTTATAAAAAAAGGAAATAAATTGCCAATTCTGGTTTTTGTTTTAGTGAAACGACCCATATATATATATATATATATATATATATATATATATATATATATATATATATATATATATATATATATATGTGTGTGTGTGTGTGTGTGTGTGTATATATGTATATATTTTATATATATATATATTTGGATGATTTCTTCGAAGTAACACGGAAGTGTTGAATAAAAAACTTAGCAGCACACAGCACGAGAACACATAAAAAGAACAGACAATAATATCTTGATAATTTCGACGGACTCGAACGATAAGATATGACAATTATAGATAATATTTATATATACCTAATACCTATACATATATATATATATATATATATATATATATATATATAT
Organism: Hetaerina titia; assembly: GCA_037158775.1. Lineage (NCBI taxonomy): Eukaryota > Metazoa > Arthropoda > Insecta > Odonata > Calopterygidae > Hetaerina > Hetaerina titia. Next base: position 33,586,063 of record CM073778.1, read on the forward strand.
ATTCATTCAAATTGAAATAGAGATAAGGAAAATGGTATAGGAACACATATAAAGAACAAACACAACAGAGGTGGGGATGGCGGATGTGAGCAGCTCACGAATGTAAAAATACTTTCCTCGACCGGGACTTGATCACCGGATCTCTCCACTTGCCGGGCGGATGCTCTAAACCTTTGGTGGGTGTAACAGCTCCCTAACGCCATCTTCTGGGCAATGATTCGGAGCACTTTGGCGCTTTATAAGATCGCAGATTTCAATGTAAAAGTACTCTTCCTCGATAGCTCAGGTGGTTTAGAGCATCCGCCCGGCAAGTGGAGAGATCCGGTGTTCAAGTCCCGGTCGAGGAAAGTATTTTTACATTCGTGATCTGCTCACATCCGCCATCCCCACCTCTGTTGTGTTTGTTCTTTATATGTGTTCCTATACCATTTTCCTTATCTCTATTTCAATTTGAATGAATATTTATTCGCCATATGGCGGTATTTCGTGTTTGAATGTATATATATATATATATATATATATATATATATATATATATATATATATATATATATATATATATATATATATATATTCAAACTTGAAAATTCCGCCATACGGCGCACAAATATTCATTCCAACAGAAATAGGTATAAGGAAAGGGGATAGGAAAACACATAAAAGGCGAACACAGGACATGTGGGGAAGGCGGTTTTTGAGCAGATCACGAAAGTAAAAATATTTCCTTATCCGGGATTTTTACTTTCGTGATCTGCTCAAAAACCGCCTTCCCCACATGTCCTGTGTTCGCCTTTTTTGTGTTTTCCTAACCCCTTTCCTTATACCTATTTCTGTTGGAATGAATATATATATATATATATATATATATATATATATATATATATATATATACAAAGAATTTTCTGAGGTTGTAAAAAACTTAGAAGCCTTAATTAGGGAATTAATTGGAGATTGACACCTAACAAAAACCCCATTTGTGATATTAATGTCTTAAATATATACTTAATTTGAATAGATGAGAAATGTATCCATTGTACAAATAAACACAATCAAATTCTATAACATGAGTTTCCAAAAATATTAAGAGTCATAATTACAGATTACTTTAGAAAGTTACTTTGGTCCAAGGAGGACTTCTGTACTATACATATAAGGAGTTACGTTTTCCATGATTGATGGATTAAATTTTCTATGGTGTATTACTACAGCTGAAGTTTAGAGAGTAATACTTTCTAATTAAAAATCACATTTTAAATAAATGATTTACTCAATAACGCAAGAAAAATGGAAATCATTAAAATTAACCCTAATTCAAATCAACTGATACCCATTTTTTTAATGGAAGCATTAATACGAGGCCTATCTGAAATCTATACGAAGTAGTCGGAGTAACATTAGGTTTGGCTGGATGAAAAGATAAATTTTTATTTCGTAACATCTCATCTTAATAATTTAACATTAAAATTATAAAATACATTACGTGCACTTTATCACATGTAGTATATCAATATGTTACCCTGCTGCACGTAATGTAACCAATGGTCTTCTCATGCCCCTCACCTCCATTTTGATTCCTCCAGTACTGTTTGTCCTTGGGTCACTTACGTTTTCGCTAAACACTCACTTAGACCGCCTCATTTGCAATAGAGCTCCGTGTAACACAGCTATGAAGTTGCTGGGGTGTAGATAATGGATCACAATGGGACCCCTGATGTTGGGGCGTTCGCTGAAAAGGCTAGCGCCGGTTGGTGTAGAAGGATTAGTTTCCCTCCGCTCACTTCCTACGGTAGCGAAAACGGCGGATGAGTAAGAAGGGGAGCTGAAACCTCATTTCAAAAACCCATCCCCCTTTCGCGTCTCAAACGCCACCCTTCTTCTCGCAAAAACCCTTTCCACAACCCCATCCCACCACACGCCCCGTTCGGCCCAAGGCCTTTTTTTCCTCTCGGTTCGCATTCTCATTTTCTCTCTTCTTTTATTTTACCGCTCGTTATTCACCCGTCCCTTCCTTCCGGTCCGTCCCTCGCGAGCGCTTTTGTCCGCGTGGGGTTTGAACGCCGAGGTTCCCTCCGTTTCTTTTTTCCCCTGTAACCCATTCACTACGCGCCGCGAGACTGGAAGAGGACTGTAACCATGGTTACCTCAAAGGTAGTTAACTCATTATTATCGCCAACCAACGCAGCTCGCCCTTTCATCATCAGCGTTCTCCTAAACCTCCCACCCCCATCACCCTCCACGGAATCCTCCCTTCCTCTCCTCTCACCGCCACCATTCCCGCGAAGCCAGTATCTACAGAATATTAAATTTCCACACAATTGTCCTGACGTCGGAAGCACGGATGATGGAGTATTGAGTAGCTACACTCGAACAAATAACTGCCGTACCATCAATACGAATTTTTATAGTGCCTCCTTCAAGAATATTCCGTCGAATCTTTTGTGATTTTCGATGGCAAATGCCAACTCTTCAACTCTCCATTTCGCCACTCGGTATTCGAAAATGGGTAAATAATATGCACAAATGCGATATGGGTCAATTTATAAGGAAAATATGTCATTATTTGCAGAATTGCAGAACCATTTCAAATTTTAATGGAGCTTAACTTCAATTTGTGTAAGTGAAAAATGGCTTTTTTGAAAATTTTGCAATTATTTTTTATTCCTTATAGTCATTTTTGAGAAACTGTCAGTAAATTTTCTAAGAAATAAAATATCTAATTCAGAAATCAAAACCTTTTGAATTTATTTTTGTTGAAGGCAGGATAATTACGTAAACGACGCAGTGATACACCAACAGAGCAAGGCAGTGAACTACTGTTTAATATTACACCGTTCTTTCTGATATAAAGCGAATGATTTCCTTTATTGTAAGCTAACTAATTTTCAATATGCATCCATGGAGATCATATAGTTGATATTTATGACGATATTCAATCTGTGAATGCAGTCATAAATCTTTCTTCCTTACAAGGAATGTTTGATGAACGAAAGTATTCATTAAAATTATAATTATGGCATCCACGATCATGCAGCAATGAATTCCCACATTAAAATTGAAATTAGTTATAAGCTAAAGAGAAAATATGGAAAAAATTTAAAAAACACTTACTTAACCTTCTCATTTTCTTTACTCACACTGTAAAATATGATTGAACAAACCCGCTTCACCAAATACAATGTATATCGTCTCATGAAACGTCTTATGCTGGATCTTAAGTTCAGGTCTTACCGGAACGACAGAGCCAACCAGCCATAAACAACTGTATGGCGACAAAAAGATATAGTATCAAGAGCATTATCATAATCCATAGACACTGATTTCACCCTGAACAAATGAACGATCAAGAATAATTTTCAATAGAAAGAACAATAATATAAAAAGGCAGTTCTTGAAAAAACTTAAAGAACCAATTCACTAAAACTTACTATATACGGAGTCTTCGTGAACATGACTTTGAGAAATGGAGAATTTCAACGCAATAGAAAAGAAGATTTGGACGAATAATGAATTCTTTCAACAAAGGAGGGATGAAACCATTGGAATAGGCATCGTAACAAATGAAGAAGTATTTCAAATTTGGGAAGAATAGAGGGCCTATGGAGGACAGAAGAGGAAAAGGAAAACTAATTGGACGCAAACTTACGGAACCAAGCTTACTGAAGTTGATAACTGAAGGAAACAGAGGGAGAGAGTTTAGGAGGAAGCCAAAGGATGAACCACGAGAAGCAGTTCATGGAAAAACTAAGTGTAATGAGCTATGAGGAAATGAAGAAGCTGGCAGTGAGCAGGACATTTGGAGAGCTGCTCCAATACAATCCTCGGTTGGATAGGCCGTATTGACGACGTAGGGTTTTTCCGGTGGGGTTGAGAATTTAAAGCTTTCGGTTTCTAAAGCCAACGTTAAATAGGATATTTTATCTCAATAATAATAGTAAAGTTACGTCCAGGCATTGGTAGAAGAGTATGTAATTTATACGAGAAATTTTAGCAGATCCGATACGTAATCTTGAGTCTATCGTTGGCTTAATTGCTTGCTAATAATAAAACCGTGGCTCTAAATTAATTGTATCAAGTTTTTCTTGAAAAAATATTGTCATTCACTTCGATAAACTCTTTTTTTATTCTTTTATTCGCCTACCAACCGAGAGGTTGCGGGTTCTATTCCCGCCGGGGTGGATTTACATCTATCCAGTCTGTATGTAATTGCCTTCAATGTAATTTAAGGGTTAGGCGGAAGAAGCGGCTATTAGTCTCAACATCGCCCAATTAAGTCGATAATAAATAAATTAATATTATTGTTAAAACGTAAGTGTAAGCCGGATAATGACTGTTTTCTTAAACATCTCCAAACACAACCGGATTAACATTGATGGTATAAAAAAGATACTTCTAAAATGTGGCAATGTTATCCGATTTGAAAACTACTGTTTTTATGCAAACACTAGGGAAATTAAAAGAATAATTATCATATTTTTTCCACACAAAAAGTCTCCTAAAATTATAAGCATTTTTCCAAATCGTGTGTGTTGCTTTGGTAATTAAAGAAAATAGAGACGGTGTGGTACTAAAAATAAAGGAATATATTATTATTAATGTCCGGCATTTTCCTATTGTCAGGTAAGCAATTTTATGAAAATATTTGCCTTAATCTAATGTTTGTTAAGTTTACGTTGCAAGCATAAACAGAAAACTCGGACTCATTGCCATGGCGAACGAGCCAAATCTTGAAGAAATGTAATAAATCCCACGAACGCAGTATTTGGAATTAGTGAAAAGTACCCAAATGGAGTAAATGATTGCGAATCAAAATTATATGTACATTTCATTACTATTTAATCTCAACTAAAGAACTTGCCTGAATTGGACAGAAAAAATTTCATCCCTTGTGGGGATCGAACCCACGACCTTTGGATTAGAAGTCCAACGCGCTATCCTCTGCGCCAAAGGGACATCGATTTAAAGCATCTCGGTTCATGTTACAATACAGCCTTCAAGTGCTATCGACAGCGAATACATTTTTGAAGATATCCGGAGGGGAAATATAAAATACACCTGTGGTAGTTCTATGGTCAGCCACGTCCCGGGGAGCCACCTTAACCAAAGTGTGCAAGACCCCGTGCGGTATCGTACAGGCGCGAAAGTTAAAAACGAGGTCGGCCAGATCAGCTACCGGCACTGTAGGAAGTCAAAGAAAACAAGGATATTTTTTCTTCGATTATTTGGGCACAGTTTGTAACAACCGCGTTTATAAAGCAATAGGCAACTCATAACAGGGGCAAAATAGATGGAATCGGGAAGTTTCCCGTCCATGTGTATGTTTTGAAAATCCATTCCCTGTTTAAAACTTTCATAATTCCTCTTTCGGATTTTTGTGCGGATTTAGAAAGTATTGTCTTCGACCTTTTCTATCGTTGTATTCGTACTAGAGAGAAATTAGCGAATGACGAGACTGGCGTTAGATACGATATAAATATACGATACTCGTATATTTATAGAGAGGCTAGAGTATTAAAGCTTTAGAGTATTTATACCGCTCAAGGGCATTACTGACATTCACTCTCTTACTATCCCATTTCTGGCGTAGGAGTCATGTAATCTTTAAATCTACATATTTGCCTGTTTTATGTAGTCACCGAATTCTTCTGTTCTAGGGTTAGCTTCGTTAATATTCGCTAAAATTATACATAAATGAAACATTGCTCGGAGTTCAATGAATAACTCAGGGTACAAGTTCCTGTCACGTGATAATTTGTCGTCATCTTTAAAGAAAAACTTGGCTATAAGGTCAATATGAATGTTCTCAAAGGTACAACCCTTATAATTGGGTTTGAACAATGGGTCTGGAATGCGCGTGTTAACGAGTCCAGCGTTTACGGTCCATTTAGGGGACAGACGCTGAAGTGCATAATTCCGCCACTAATCCTTGGCCAAAATGGAGCAAATCTTTTGTTGGATCTCATTTGCGGCTAACCTGGCGCATATATCCTCGGAGCCATTACGAGGGATTATGGGATTGCTCACGCAGGCACTTAACCTATCTTCGAAGTCCTATATCCATGGAGTTTCAGCTACTCAAGTTTTCTCCGCGTCCCGGCGAAGGTCGAACGCACACACCATACACGCGCGCACACAAAGCCGAACTGTGTGATCCTGATGGTCTTAATTAGTGCCTTTTCCCTTTAGCTGCATTACACGTCGTTAAAGCGCTGGCCTCTCTAGTGGGCCCAACTCGATTTAACGGAGCAATGTATCCCTGATAACATATTGCCTGCGGTGGAATCTTATTAGAACTTTGGTAGTTAAGCTTCTAAGTTTTATTCTAAAAGTTGCTGCTGGGCATTTGAATGTGTCCTGCTGAGCTCAGATTATTCACATTCGCGTTGCCCGAGAGTCTGAGATTCCATGTCCTTTGCTTCGGGCAATAAGCTGAACCTCTTCCACTTTGATTTAATTAGTGTTTTGTAAGAACATGTCAGTGTAAAGATTTAGCATAAGGTTACGCTATGACCAAAAATATGTAATTTATGGTTTGCATTTATATATATAGTCTCAATTCACAATAGTGCGCTGAGAGTTAATGAAAGATGAATAGGCTTGAAAACAATTATATAATATGGTGTCATTAAAACAAATGGTGTTTATTTCAAATATGCTGATCTTATGTATGTTTAAACACAAATGTTTTAATTGGAATGTTAAAACAACTACCGTGACACGTTATTTGGCTGAAAAGGTTGCCATTCTAATCAGATAATAGAGAAAAACCGTCAGATTCGTTGCTCAACGTTTAACAAATGGTGTACTAAAATTCTAAGATGCAAGAGTTACATATTTTGTTCTTATTCATTAAAACATTCAAGTGACAAGAGCTTCCTCTGTTTTTCCTAAATTATTTCATTTTTTCATTTCTTCAAAACTTCTTCCTGGTTTCTTGCCGTCTAAAAACCCTACTTTTATGTTTTTTCTCTTCCACACTTACCTGACATTATACCTTATATCACGGTCTTCAACATTCCACTCCTTTAAATATACTCCTATACAAATCCATTATCTTTCTTTTTAGAATTTCACCCAACAACTTCGCTTGATTTAAGGTTTAAGCGTTTGCACTGCTATTTTTCCAACTTATTACCTCAAATCATTGCTCCATCAACATCTGAATTTTCTTCAATATAGCCTGATCCTCATTGCGACGGACTATTTTTCATATAAAATTCTCTATTTCGTCTATACTGAAGGGGCCAGTTATAAACTCTCTATTTCTTATAAAGCCATCAATATCCAACGTAATTCTTATCTCATTGTTTTCACTATCCTACCCATGTTCATCTGAGTTACCGCCAAATTACATACGAGTATACTACCATGCCTGCCTCATTTAATTCCCTCTTTATTATTTACCTTAGTTATACTACTTTTCGAGGTGCTCATCACTTTCGTTCTCTCCAGGTTAATATTTAATATTTACCTCTCGTAGTTTTCTATAAATGCCTGATAATAACTGAACTCCATGGTTGCCTTAATCACTATCATCTAAACTTCAACAAACATATTTTATTTAATCATCTTGCCTTATATAAATATATAAACATATATAAAATACTTTTTACTCTGTGAATCAAACTCTGTTATGAATTGCACCAGGCACTCTATCGACTTTTTTTCTATCTCTAGATTGGTGGCAAATCTTTTTCCTTTGAAGGGAGTATTTAGCTTGAGAAACAGGAAAATGTTTCATGGGACCAGGCCTGGTAAGTAAGTTAGGTAGGTAAGCATTATGGTCTGGTTTTGGTCTAAAACCTCACGAGTTCTGAGAGAAGAATGATCCGGCGCTTTGTCGTCATTAAAAAAACCACTCGCCGCTCCAAGGATCGGGCCGTTTTCGCCTGATTCTCTCTCTTAGCCGTCTCATAACCTCCAGATCGTACTCTTTTTGACTCCCTCTGATCATTAGGTGGATATTAGCGATGCACAACCCATTTATTATAAAAAAATAAGTCGACAACACCTTGACCTTCGAGCAAACTTGTCGAGCTTTTTTGGAGCGGGGGGATGTTTCACCAATCCATTGTGAAGTTTGAACTTTCGTTTTCACGTAATCTCCATAAACCCATAACTCATCACAATGCTATGATCCTGGAAAATAAGGTTTCATCCTCTTTAGCTTGATCAAGAAGTTCCTGACAGACTTGAACTCAATGTTATTTCTGGTCTGCTGTCATCAGACGAGGCACAAGTTTGGCGGCAACTCGATGCTTCCTCAATTTTTTAGTCAGGATTTTATAGTACGAACCAATCGAGCTATCACACTCTTCTACCAGTTTTCTAAAAATCTAATGTCAATATGCACAAACGAGATAGTTCAATTTTTCGATGTGGGGGTTATCAGTCGGCATTTATAGTCTTCCACTGAGTGCCTCCCCTTTTTGAATCAGGTAAACCACTCATAACACTCGGTGCGCTTCATAGTATCCTCACCATATGTCATAGTAATAAACTTAAAGGTTTTCGTGAAGTATTACCAGTATTTCACCAAGAATTTTACAAAACAACGTTGCTCCTTCAAAAAGCCTATTTTCGCCGCACTCAAAGAATACACATTCACATAAACGGCCGCCAACCAAACAAGGTATCAGTAACATGAATTAAGACAGCTATTAGGGACACAACCCTGGATACAACGCCTTAAATTGGATTAAAAAATAAGCAACTGTAGGCGCACCAATACAAAAATTCGGGAACTTTTTGAACTGACCTCGTAATAGCACAAACTGTACACACATGCGTAATTCAGCATTTAGCTAACTAAAAATATTATGGTCTCGTAAAATGTGAGGCTGACTATTAATGACAGAATACGCAACACTGTCAAACGTGCTTCATTACTATTCCCCAGTCTCAGAAATAAATTTTCCTCTAAAGGCATCGAAATTCAAGGGTCCTAGGTATATGAAGGCTTGGAGAAATCAGTTTTTTACAAGAAAGAAAAATATCAGCATTCCACGCTAATTTTCGTCTTTATCAATACTACCGTCTTTCATTTTAGCTCCTACTCATACTGTTGAGTGTTGAGCACAAGGAATAAAGAATTTAATTTTCTCTAATTGAACATACTTGCGGCTCTCATTTTTGCTAGTAAAAATCTTTAAAAGTTGGATCAGTGGACTTGCATAATAATTTGCAATTCTCTACGTACACATTGTTCAAATATGCATTATAAGAAGTAAAAGACATTAATTTATTCTGCTTCTGAGAATAAATACTATATTTGGCTTATAATTTTATTATTACCCGTAATTCCGAACATAAAACCATTTCAAAAAGCAAATGAAAATTAAAAAGACATACTAGGACTTTTTCGTCAACGGTTTAGGCACTTTTACCTAATTAGAGAAGCCTTTGAGTTACATCCTAAGATGATATTTTTATTACACCTATTATGAAAGTAGCACATTTCAAAAAAGAGACTAATATAGATAACGTGGGGTCTCAAAAGGTTATGTAATTCGTCCTCTCTGTTTTAAAAAGATTTTGATTTATAAAGAATGTTCTCGAAACCAGCTAACTGTGTGCTGTTCACACAGAATAATTTGTTGCTACGTCTTTTTTCGATACGTCCAGCCTCATCCGTTCTGATACGCCCTGTCTCATCATATATGAAATAAATAATTTGTTTAGGTTTTACAGATTTCGCTTTTTATACAGGTAATCCAGTTTCACATTTTTATTTCCTAACTGTCATCAGAGGAAGCAATCTAAAGGTGAAATTATGCAATATGGATATTGGAGGAATATTTTTACGGAAATGTTTAGTCTCGTAAATTGGTCCTAGAAGAAAGAGAAAAAGTATAGAACGGAAAACATTTTAGAAACAGCCTTCTGGAAGATAAAAAGAACGGTAAGATGAATATTATCTTTATAATATTAATAGTAAAAATTTCTGGTTATGATATGGTAAGGAACAACGATGCATGGGGAAATGCGAACTATACTTTAAATGTGTATTCAGGCTATAGTGAAGTAAAGGAAATCGAATACTCTGAGGGTGGGGGAATATTGGGCAAGTGAGATAGATGACGAAAAATAGTAGGTATTTTAGCTGCAATAAATGACGATAGAAAGCATGCTTCCAATAAAATTTGTTAAAATATATTAATTAAGTTAGTTATGGTACATTTATTAGTATATGGCGTTGGGGTAGTATAGTGCTAGGTGGGTCTAAAAAGAATAGAATTACATTTAGTTCATATCTCGTTGACATGAGTCTATTTTAATTCTATACAAGTATTACTGTATTTAAAACCCTTAATCCTAGAGTAAAGAGGCTGTTATACTCCACAAATGTTTCTTTTTATTTCATTTAGAAAGGCTGCGGTATAATGAGCTCTTTCAAGATAATGATTAAATATTTTAAGTTGAAAGTTACTTTATGATAATGGCGTGTCCTATATCTTGGTATTGCATATTGTATTTTAGTGCGAACTTCCTTACTAAGAATATGCTGACGGGTTGCTGGAAACAAAAGAAATAACTTAATGGGCAAAAAAAATTTTTAGAGCTCAACCCACATTCATCATAACGTAAGCTTCTAAGTTCGGTTGGACAATAACATGCTCCTGTATGTTTCATTTCAGGGTATTTAATACTATGGAACTTCTCGCGTTTGTATAATGTAATATTTCATTTCACAACCTGTTAATAGTAATGCATCTATTTAATAAATGTTTCAAATCATTTTCAAACCACATCATATACACTTTTTTTAAGTTTTACAATTATTAGAAAATAAAACAAAGAATTTCTTTTAAGGTTAGCACAAGGCGAGCTTGTATTCAGGCTCACAAATCTTATAAACATTAGGCGATGTTTCCTAAGCTACAATTTGTCATTACTTGAATAATTCGTTCCTAAATACCCTACGTGTGCCTTTTTTACTCTCCCAAATAACTTGTTAAGCCATTGTATATCGTACTTGAGTAACTCTACCACTCAACCTCATCAGATTACCCCGAACTTATAGCAGCAAAAAAAGTCAATCTGTGATTGGTTATAGTGCCAATCGTGTGCTGAATTCTCTTTTCTTTTAGTATGCTTGAAACTTCTATCACTGTGCGTCGCCATTGTTTATCAGGTTGATCTTTCAGGTAAGTGCAGGAGGGAGGGTTTTGGGTGGGGAAAGAGTTGGTTGAGAGGAGAAAGCTGTCTGCCTATTCTTCCTCACTTCCTTCTGTCACATCTGAAGTCCTTATCAATGGTTATGTGCGATTCCGAGCATAGTGTGACTGGGGAAAAAGATTTGCACACTGATCAGAGTTTATTGCCTTCTGAGAACCATGTTGTAGATATTTATGTTATTCAAATTTGATTTCACCATCAATATGTTTTGCAATTGGTACTGGTAAAAGATGAACAAATATATTTTCTAACAACTGATTACAAAATAAGTAGGGGGGGTGTGCGCGGCAAGTTAACCATAAAAAATTTCAAAACACATAAGCATTTAACAGTAAATTATATATGAATTATAATTCACTTTCTCCTGAATAAAAAATTCACTTATGACAAAATCTAATCTGTTCCATAGAAAAATTTCCAACATCAGTACTATTCAAGCTCTCAATCAAAAAAGATTTTCGTGTATATTTATGATACTGAGCGTTGCTCAAAAGTGATATTGCGTACCTCTTAAAGTCATAAGGTGATGCAATATTTTTTCTTGTAATTTTCAACCAAAACATACCATTGGTCAGTGGATTAAGTAGCAGCTAAATTACTTTTGTAACATGATTTGCTAATTAATTAGTGGCCAAAATGTTAATACTTGCTACGAAGGTGTCAAATAGTAGACTAGATACACATGAATGTAAGGAAAATGTCATGAAAGAGATAATTTTCGAAATACCTGCAAATAGTATATCCAAGTATTGACAACGTGCAGATATGATGATCCTACGTGCGAATGAGGATTTCGATATTCTCATAAAATGCAGGGAAGGTGTCAAATGCGTCCATTGCCCGTTCATAACCAGGCCATGCGCGTGCAATGGCCACAAAAACTGCAACTACCCCTCCCAAGAAGAACAAACAGGACGGATCGATAGTGAGCTAGTTGAAACTATTGATTGGCTCCCAACGGCACGGTCGAGCGGAGACTGTCGCGGAATCAGAGTATGTACGTTATACGCGAGCATGTGGATTCCGAGGAAGAGCTGAGAAAAATAAAAAGTTATTACTATTTTCCGCCAAGGAACGTTCTCCATGAAGCCAAGCTTAACCCTCCAGCGCTCTCCTGTCACCAATGCGACGGAGAATAATTCGAATCAAAACGTTGACGACAAACGACGAAATTTTGCGAGAGTGGAAGTTAATTACTTGAATGCCCTTTTCCTGCGAGGCCTTGACGTCTACCCCAATCACTTGTCAGCCCCACGTCTCGCATTATCACCGGAATATTCACTCCAGCGAAGGGGGCAGGGGAGGAGGAATGAGGAGAGAGAAAGGGGGGGGGGCGCTGAGGATTATGAAGTGAAATGAAGGGTACAATACACAGCAGCTAGAGGTGAGGGAAGAGTTTCAGGTAATGACTGGTATTTGGGGGATGGAAAAGAGGAACACTGGCTATAAACAAAAACGACTAATTGGTAACGGTCTTCACGCCCTTCTGATATGCTCATGTTCCGAGTATTAAATCCAAATCACCGAAAGCATGACGCCCAAAGCAAAACAACCAGAACTTTAGTGAGATGTTTTTATAGGAGTTGATTGGGAACGAAGTAGGAAACATGAATCCGCAATGAAAGGTGGCGCGGTGGAACTTCTGATCCAAAAACTGATTCAAAATCTGATTCAAAACTCCGATCCGAATATATATTTTCTATAGACGAGTATTCAATAATTCTTGTGAATGAGTCGGCAAATTAGTAAGAAATACTAAAACTGGTTTTAATGAATATTTACGAGTCACGAATTCTGATAAATAAATATATGATCAGGGAAAAGTTATTAAGCTTTTTTCGTTTTATGCACACAGAAAAAAAGAGAGAGAAAATGTTGCAAGGGAGTAATTTACGAAATTTAAACCCATTAAGGCAGAATATAGAAATATACCACCGCTCAGGTAACATTTAAATTAATCCAAAATTGGCAAATAGATTACATTATTAAATATGCAATTTATTAATGATCTGAACATTCAACTATTGACTACTAATGGAATGAATGACACTATTTTCCAGCTCATCATTGGTATTTCGATAAATTCATAAAGTAAAGTTAAAGAACAGTTTTTAGATAGCGATAAGACAGAAACTTAGAAAGCAATAAATAACATTTTTCTGTCATTCTTGCGCTCCTAGCATAATAGTCCAACTCATAATTATCAAAGCTAAATTTTTATTGAAAAGCTAAATTCAATTTAAAAAATTAAAAGAAACTATCAATGCTTGCTGCTCTCCAGCTAAATTCAACATGGATAGCAACCCCAAACGAAAATCATCTTTGATCATTTAAACAACAAGTCAAAATACGACTAAAATAAACAATTTGATGAAGGCTTTTATGCGGCAAGAATATTTTCAGAGCAAATATAATTTCAAAATGAATTACCTCTTTCAATTCCTGTACAAAGAAAAAGGTTTTAATTTTGGAACATCAATATTTAAAGTCTTTTTATTCTTGACAAAGCTCCTTACAGTGAATCGAAGAGTTGACATGCCATATGCCGTAACCGAAGTCGTCCAACATTCCAACAACCCTCCAACTTTCCCCTGCGTCTCAGTAAAGAGAATAAAAAGCAAACCTAAGGGGCATTACGTCCGAAAAAGTTCTTTTTTCCACAGCTCTTCGTCTCCTCCCAAAAGCAAGCCATTGACACTTTGGACACCAACGGGACCCAGATCAAGAGCCCGTAAACGGCCTCTAGGTGAGTGCAGCAGACAGAGACGGAGGGTGTAATGGAGAGAGTGAGAGAGAGATAGATGGTAAGGGAAGGAGAGAGAAGAAGAGAGTAAAGTAGACGGAGGTAGATGGACGGGAAGATAGCACGCCTAACAAAGGCAGAGAGGGTATCAGGCGAGTGATAGAGAAAATAAAGAGAGCGAAAAAAGAATAGATGCGAGGAAACACAAGCGCACGAAAGGAAGGAAAAATAAAAAGTATTTTATTTCGGCCCAAAGTCCCTCAACTCATTCCGACACCAGAAGTTTCCTTTCCTTCTCCCTTTCTCTTCTTCTTTTTCCTTTCGTTTCTTTATTTCTGACGACAATTCTGCCGTCTTGTAGCCGCTTGAAAAGAAGTAGGAGACATCATCGTCCAAGAGTTTTAGTGCTTTGCTCTGGAGAGCGGGATTGGTTCATTTTTTTCCATGGGCATTTTGTGGGAGGCAGATAAAGACGGAGAAATACTCGGGATGAGACTCATGGGTGAAGATGTGGAAAGAAAAGTGGCAGAAGTGCGTATTTATCGTTCTGGAAGGAAATACCTCCTGAACATGAGGTACGGAAATTCATAATGAAAACCCCTTAAGACTGTAGTCATCTCAATTTCGGTAATTTATTTGATATTCTGCTATTTTAGTGTCCTGCATGCTACCAATAGGAGGTGCGGCAGGGTGTGAATACATAGCAGACTAATTTTGACCCGAATAAGTCCGTGGTCGGATGTTATTCCAACCCCTATTCGTTCGTGGAAAAAATGACATCTTAAATCTATCTGTTCTACACTTCATCTCTGTAATTTTACTGACATATTCTCTACTACCGTAGTACGATGGGATAATAATACATTTTCAACATCACCGCAAAAGAGACTTACTTCCAATTTATGCAAGAAAAGTAATCTGCAATTTAACATTTGCTCCAGGAGTAATTACTAGCCTAACTCTTGCAATATTTTGCATACGCTTCTAAATTTATAATGACAACGCTTTATAAATCTAGCTCCTATACGCTGCATGCCAACCAATTCGGCAATCAATCCAACTTCGTGAGGATCCCATATTCTAGCAGCATACAAAAGTATTCTAACGCCTAACCAGCGAAAGATAACATTTCTCTTTTACCTTTTCATCACATTTACCCAGTACTTTTCTAATAAATCCTAATTCTTTGTTAGCTTATCAATTTCAAAACTCAACTATCATGCTACCTATTTTTTTATTTACAGTGTTAGAAATTCTAAGAATATCTTAAGACCCCATTTCACTGCCCTTTGGTCTATACTGTTCAATATGTTTTTCTAGTGAAATAAATGAGAACCCACGAGCTCCACGGCAATCTAAGACGACACTATTCTTATAAAATTGTTCAATACAAAGGTGTTGGCTTCCAAAATATTATCTATGAGTAAGGAAAATTTAATATTCGTTATTTCTGCAGAAATGTAACATTGGTCATGAAGTATTTACGTAAAATCGTTTCCCAGAAATCCTCCTTTGCGCTGATATAGTTTTTAAGACTTCGCACTATTCATCATCAACGCAGCCTCTGTTTTTGGTTGTAAAATTCTATAAGTTAAAGTAAAAAAGCTTTCAATAAAATCATTGTGTAATTCTTCAAATTTAATGGAGTAAGGGATCAGTTTAATTTCATGTTAGGGTTCACGTAGCCGACTCAAATTTTATTTACAGGTGTTGATCGATGTCTAATTTGAATATATACCCTAACGGTTGCTGCCAGGGTGCTTAAATATCTAACAAATCAAAAATATAGTTAGACATATCTTACGATATGCACATCACAGAATCAGTGACGAAATGAGGGAAAGAATCAATTTCCATGACTTGCGTATTCAAGTGGGCACAGACGGGAGACTTAATGTTAAGAGAAAGAGAAAAATTATGAGAAAAATACCAACAAATAATTGGGTCTTGACACGATGACATGAAAGTTAGGGCTGCAGACATTAATTTAAATAAGATCAGTGAATTTATCCGTCATTAAAATTACCTAGTCATTTGAGAAGAACGTGATGTTTCTCAAAGAGACAATATATTTTGGAGTGAAATGTCATATAAAGTGACCTTTATCGTCAAAAATATAATTAACTCCTAACTCCTGTGACCAAAATTACGTCCAAAATGTCTCCACGATATTAGAATTAGTCAACTGAAACAGCTACATTTCTATGTGGCTTGAAGAATATAAATGAGTATATTTTTATGTTTTAGACTACTCAAGATATTTTCTACTGAGCTTTAGTGCATTTTTTGCTTTCAGGCTTCACCCGGTCAAACTATGTGACGTCCAAATTAAATAAGTTTGTAATTTTCCACAGACTTTATTATAAAGTACAATGCGTTTCACCGAATTGCGGCATCGCCAGGTAAAAATTTCGTACTCATTAAGCGGTTGAATATATACCCTAAGGACAGAGTGTTGGAGGAAGAGGGAGGGTAGAACTTTGAGGGTGGGGATCCGGGTTTTTAGGTTAAGGAATGGGAATAATGGTGGTACCTTGGTTTTGACATAGCATTGGCAAACACGTGGGTTGAACGGTTGGATTTGTTTTCTCTCAAAGTCAGTTTCTCGGAAAGGGAAGAGATGAGAATATAATTGCTCATTACAAGGTATTGTTTTGGGGTGTGTCAAGTATGTTTTGGCGTCGGCAAACAACTCATAAAGCTAGAAGCATATGGCATAGATAAAAATATCCGGATTTAGATTAAAAACTTTTTGAATGGTCGGGTGCTGTCATGTGTGAATGTGAAAAGTTGTCATCGATGGAGTTTTCTCAAATGTAGTAGAATTTTCTTCATGTGTCACCCATGGCAGTGCTATCGGACCTCTTTTATCCCTCCTGTATGCTAACGACATTGGCTCCCCAGTCACTAGTAATATACGATTATTTGCTGACGATTCAGTAGTATACCGTGATATCCATAATCCTGAGGACACAACAGCTTTATCATACCTTAATGATACACAAAGTTCATGCGACACTTTAGAAATTCATTTATATTAAAAAAGTGCATAGTATTGTATTTTTGTGTTAAGAAAATTCTGCATCCGGAAATCGGTCATGGAGTGAGTAGACTAAATTGAGTATTGTGAACAATGAGATACTTTACACTTTCATTAAGACATTGAGAGTGCGAGATAAACCAGTCACTAATTAATTCGAAATGATCTGCCTTAATTTCAGCAATTGGACAAATATAGGTTTCAGAAGTTCATGAGATTTTCGTATTCGTGTTACAATCTAGTAATATGAGACTGTAAATTTAAGTACCGACATCTATGGCCAGCAATTAATAACAGTTAAAAGAGGCCTTAATTTTCCTCGCGGTGGAAAACTGTTCAAGCAAGAACCACGGGAAATCACATTCAACGCGATGATGATGTTGTGCTCCAAGGAACTCACTCATCTCCCCGAAATAAACGCGGGAGAAGATGAAAAAAATGAAACCGGGATGCTTACGGCAACAAGAGCTCAGAAGGGAATTGGAGGTAGGTAAAGCACGCCGTAACAAAGTCTCAAAAATAATTGGTACAGCGAGGAGGCAGAGGCGGGAAGGGAACTCTCTGAGGTTCTCGAGGAGAGGCCGAAGAGAGAGGTTCTTGAGGAGGTCATACGGAGATGAAAGGCATTGGGCTAAAAAAATCGTCGGAGACCCTTTCTCTCGATCTCTCTCTCACTTCCTTAGAAAGACTCGGAAAAAATAAAGAGTTGAATGGGGAGTAAAAATTTCTAAAGAAAAGACACCATCTCGCGCGATGTTGAAAGAGCATAGAGTGGGAGGGAAGAGAGCGAGAGGAACGAGCTCGGTTCCGAGGAAGGGGTGTGGTTTGGAAAGAGGTGCAGGCGAGTTACAGAACCGAGAGATAGGGGGAGGGTATAGGTTTGAAAGTGATGTAGTAACATAAAACAAGAAAGGAAGGGCATGAGGAGCCGAAAAGGGAGAATCAAGTAGCGAAGGGAAAGAATTGAGATAGGAAGGGTGAACAAAGTGGAGTGCGAAAAGTACCCCAAACATCCGACCAATTAGACGTAATTGATGACATCAGGCGACAATATTGCTAACCTCTAATGACCCAAAAATGGGCTAAAACCAAGAAAACAATAACATTTTTGTTGAAAACAAAAATGAGGCACTGATGAGGCATTTTATGATGGATAATTTCGGATGAGAATTTGAAGAAACGGGTAGAATGGTAAAACAAGAAATGGTGAACATTAATGCAGTTTTTTAAGGACATGTCCTAAAAACTTGTTCAGATAGGAAAGTATTAATGGAGAAATAACAATTTTCATGAAGGAAAGTAAGATTGAGAAGGGCAATCAAATCATGTTAATGCAATATAAATAATTTAATAAAGAAAATAACTTGTTAATAAATTCTATGTCGAATTACTTATAAAAAACGTGTAACTCTTTGAAAATAACATTGGTGATTAAAATTAAGGTATTAGATTTACGAGGCATAACAGGGCATAACCAGAGACAAGTGAATGAGCTAAGATTTTTGGTGAGTTGTGGGCTTAACTCTGATCAGACAACAATAACCCAACATTTATTCATAGTATCGGTGAAATTGCCATTTTGGCTTAATGCTAAATCAGATGTTGCTACCTGAAAGATCCCGTGTATATATATAAATAAATGAATCCTTCTCAGCTATTATTTACAATACAGACCTTATAATTTTTGCTCATTAGTTATTTCTAGGAATTCCAAGGTGGATTAGAGAAAGGGCCTGGCTCATCTAACTTGAATGATCGAACGACGTGAGGGTAAGTGTAATATGTTTTCTCTTATCAAGGTAATAAAAAATGTTCCTATAATAAACTATTTTACTAAAAATTATATCTTTTCTTGAATTATTCAAATCTAATTCTCGGGAAATTCGGTTGTTCACTCCATAGCCTGCAGTTATATGGTCACCATGCATTACTTTCCAGTCAGTATACTATTCATTTTGCGATTATTTCAAAGATAACTTGACTGCATTAAAAATTATTTTGTGCAAGAGAATTTTTAGTGACACGGATACATCGGACTTACTGGTAATACAATTTAATTGGATAATTCTCTTTATTCAGATGAAACCATAGTGTTCTCGAAAATAAGAAAAGTTCATTTTAATTCTATACTGGCTCGGCAACGTTTTTTATAATCTTCTTTCATTTCGAGGTAATAATTAAATGAGTTGTAAAATATAAAGGCATTCTATTTTAACATATCATCGATGTTTACGTATAAAAAAAATTAAGCAGCCTTCATAACTCGTATGTAGCTACGAATTATTCGCATAGTGTATGAGATTATCAAACAATATATAAGCGGGAGTATACTTTACCAAAGCAGCATTAACCTTTCATATATTCCTATGAAAGTCCATGTACCTATCAAAATAGCTATAAAAGGCCATGACTGTCGGCGGGTCACGCTCTCTATCATCAATTTATTTAAAGTTACATTAAACTTCTGCCGTTATCCGTTTGTCCAAAATGCAACGATTGACCACATCGTCATCTGATTGGGTCGCTTCATTTTCTGTAAATCATCCAGAGAAATCGCCAGTGGTACGTATTTTCAACAAACACCTCTTGAAGAGCTAGTTTCAATGCGCCCGGTCACACTTGGAATAAAATTATGACTGACGAGTCCCATAAGTGCGCAAAGTATATTAGTCGAGTGATACGAATGTACCAGTCGAATAGCGCAGTAAGAAGGGAAACGAAGATGAGGCAGGAAGGAAATGAGAAGAGGCTCTCGGTGAAGGGATGAGGGGGTGTGATGGTGGCGAAAGTAAACGTGCGTGCGTGTAGTAGGCAAGGGAGGGAGATGTTTCCGGGCGGTACAGGGCAAGGGGCAGGGAAGTGTAACGCAAGAGGAAGCAAAAGGCCTGCGGGATAAGGTGCGAAACAAGATAACGGAGGTAAGTGTCGCAAGAATTGGAGATTGGGTGAGACGAGCTCGCCTTGTCTGAGCGAGGGAGGGCTGTGGAAAGAGAAGGGTGGAGAAATAGAGAGGGATGGCGGGCGAGAGTTGAGTTGAGGTGGTGGAGGGTGGGACGTAGGTGACTCAGAAGAAAGAGAATTGAATGGGTTGGAGATAAGAGTTGGAAGCGGGAGAGAAGAGAGACAAAGTTAGGAAGTGTGAGGCGCGCGGGTGTAGGTGTTCGAGGGATGAGGTGAAGGTAGGATAGAATGGGGTAGGCAGGTAGGAACGGTATTAAGAAAGGGTTTCGTTCGAATTCGGCTAGAGGAGGTTTTCCGCCGTGAAAGCAAAATTGTCTTTCGAGGGATATCGTTGGAATGAGACGAAAATATCTCTGAAAGAGTCTTAGTTAAGATTTCTCCACGAATTCGTTATCAAGTCTAACCTTTGCTTTCAAATCGGTTTAAATTTCAGTTTCCTCCTTCCATCTCAAGGCACGCTATGAAAACTAGAACTTGCGTGCTACGTTCGAAATTTCCGTGATGGCACGAAGACTGAATTGTATGTATCTACGCCAACGGAATATATCACTTGCATTTATTACATAAAATACGTATCCTGATTCAAACTTAGTAATTAAATTATACAATTTAAAATCATTTGGTGTTCTATGAACATCTATCTGTCATGGAATTCAATCAGCATGATTTTGTGTTAAATCATATCTTAAATCTTATTCAAGTTTTTAGGGCCAATTATTCACATAAATTAATATGAGACATATTCTAACAATGAAATGGTAAACTAGAGCGTTATTAAATTTTAGTAGAGATGACTTACTATTGATTTTTGAATTTTGATATTTGTAATAGGGAATTCCCGTTCCTGAATAAAAGAACAAAATTATTAAATACGTACATATGCAGGAATCTATTTCCTTTCAAAACCAGAGTGTATGTCACAACATTGATTTTTAGAGCAATGACATCATATTTTCATTAAAGTACGACTGACTAAATGGCTCAGGTTTCATCCCTAGAGTTAGCTTGACATTTTAACGGGAAATGTTTCAAAGGCGCAAAGCCATTCTGGCTCTAATTGAATTCATATTTTAATAGGATACCTGCCGCAAATGGGGGAAAGTTTATTGCAGCAGTGATGAAAAATAACTTTAAAATACGGATTCTGATGTCTAAAAAGTTTGGAGGAAATATCCTAGTTTTCCAAAATTAATTAAAATCATACAGAATGATCATAAATGTTGACAATTTTATTAATCCATTAAATATATCAATTAACAAAATGAAATTAAAATAACATACATGGTAAATTACTTTTAGATTAGTGACCTATATCTTATATTGAATTATTTTTCCACCAAATATTTTATTAAGTACGAATAGCTTTAACGCATCGGCGTCATCCACAGGAACCCAGATGCCTGAGGATGACGTTGATATGTTGAAACTAAACCAGTAATACCTAATAAAATATTTGGCGGTAGATAACTTGTTTGTTTTTCAACTTCAGTGATAATGGATTTCCACAAAGTTAAACCTGAATATATCGAATATAGGATCCTATTTTGCAGTTCGTCCAGCATCGCTAAGTTTACCCTCCAGAAATTAATCTTAGTTACGAAACAGTAAATCAGTAGAGTAAATATGTAAACTTATAGCATTATTTATTCAATAAAATAAGCTATCACAGAGGCATGTAGCAGGACTAACATTAACCCATTTCTTAACAATTATTAAAGATCTGTTTACCTCGGACTAAAAGTATTGGAAACATTCTAAAAAGTGAATAATTTCAGTTATCTGATATTTATACATTCAGGAATATGAATTTAATTCATTCTAATATTGACAAATATGCTACTTATATTTTTAGGAGGCTTAATGGACTATCATGGCTTTCATTTCGAATGTTAATTTTCCGTCTTATTGTAAAAATAAAACTTGATCTCTGTAGAAGGATTAGAGTGAATATAATAATTAGATCAAAAAATGGTATATACCTGTATATCGTCAATAGTTTAAAATAAGAGGAGTTATACTAGGAAGAAGAGGTTAGTGAACACTATTAGAAGAGAGCTCCTGATAGAATTTTTCTGGGTTGGCACTCAAGAGACACTGGGCAGCTTCATCTAAACAAATCACATGTCTGTTCCTGACCTTCTAACGGTGCAGGAAAAGGCGTCTACGCAGCTCAGAAATATTATATTTCATACGCCTAAAAATAAGTATGAGGTTTAATCTTTCTCAGAAATTATTAAACTTATCAGGCTATTGAATACTATTTAATGATTTTAACAAGATATAAGCTGCAGATCGAGGATAGATAAGAAAAAACAGAATCTGAACAAGAATAATATTTAAAAACGTGAATGCCAAATACGAGAATCAATTCGTTTTTCAGAATTTCTATCTAACTTAAAGATGGCATAAATATCTTTAAACTGAGATATACAGGCTGCAGTACTTATAACCATTATTTATTTACTCTAAGGGCTTTAATAGTTTCATTAATACAGTAACATCAATGGGTGTTGCCCATATAACTAAACATTCTAATTATGGCCAAGATATTTCATGGTCATTTCCCAGGAACACAAACCAAATTAATTTTGGAGGCATCAAAAAATGCTATTTTATCAAAAATAAATTTTAGCGACTCCATTGTAAGCAAACGTTTGGTCCATTGAAGGTCATTTCTCAATTTGAAAAATTTAATCATTCTATCCGAGGAAGTATTGAAAAAGTGTAATTATCTTTGCATATATAATCAATAGAAATTGATGTCATCTAACAAATATCTACATTGAAATTAAACTAGTATCTTTGTTAGACAATCCTAGGAATTTGCTAAACACTTATAATTTGAATTCAAAGGAAGTATCTTTCAAAATGATGCCATGAAATTTTTAATTTCATAGGGAGTTTGGCAAATGTGTTCAAGCTTAGGAATTTGACCATTTTAATTACTGAATTTATAATCTTTTTTTCTGAAAGTGTTTCCTCGCAAATTATTCTAATTTGAGATTAACTTTGCAGATATGAATTGTAAATATTTGAAAACCTTGTAAAGGATAATTTTATCACACTCCTATATGAAGCGCCTGATTGAAAGCAAACTCAGAAACTACTTCATTTCATATTTACTAAGCACCAGATAAGCTCTAATCTTCCATAAACTCAGGCCTCGCTAAGATGTTTTTTATTGGAAGGCATTTCTATCGAGGAGCCAAATGGGTAAGACTAAACTATAATAAACCTGCTTCTTTCTTACAAGTTTTATAATTAATTGTTTTCAAAAAACATTATTAATTATTGCAGAATGTAATAAAAATAAAATGATTATATTATGGATATAAATATACGCTGTATAAGAAGATAAAGAAGTTAAAGTAAGTCCATTATGTACATTTTGCGTATTTGTGCGTGTTAACAGACGATAAGGTAGAGGCGTTTTTTATTTTGGAAAGGAATGGTGTCTGACCATTTTATGAGAAAACATGGTCATCAAGTACTTTGACCATGGTTGGAATGAGCCAATTCCAAATAAAGTCATCGCTTTCGAACGACAGTTTTTATTCTCCAATAAAGTTCCCCATTTCAGGCTTGTTTGGACAGCACGCTTGAGGGCTAATTTTAAGGCCAATTTTTGAATGGGTCACCAAAAGACGTCAGATTACTATGACCTCTGAAAACAATTTAAACGAAGGTAATTTCTGCGTATTTTATTAATTTTCTTCATACATATCATGAGTTGACGTTAAATATGATGTATTTCGCCTTGCCGAGAATGGTTTCCTTCATGGCTCATGATTCATGACAATCAAAGGGTGCCGAATGGGACAACAACCATTTATAATTTAAACCAAATGAGTTGGAACTTTATAAGCAAATATTGGTTGCTTTAATTTCTATTTTTGAAAGAAAAACATGAATATTCAAACGGGAAAATGACGTTTTAGCCAATATATTCTACTTCCAAACTCTTTTTACGGCAGCACTATGCGTAAACAGCGTCATAAAATCTTCCACTATGGAATTTAAAAGCTCCTTCCCAATTCTTTTCATTGACATATACAGTTACCTCCAGAAATGAACATTTTGTACATACCTTAATTGAGAAGAATGTTACCTCATATAAATATTGAAAATTCTCTCTCTCGCTAGTTTGATAATAACCATAAAATTTATTGAGCCTATTATTCATAAAATTATTTGTTGCTGATATATGCCCATAACTTAATTAACGAAAAAGTCGTTATCAAGTTAAAATAGAAAATAGCCGACTCAGGTTATACATCGAAATGAGCCATTCAGACATTAGGAAGGCATGAGGTGGTGCAGATGGTATAAAGGTAAGAAATATTTAGGGTGAGATAGTTATAGAAAGAATACGAATTATTTGAATCTGTGAGAAATAATTTAGGAAATTCGTGGATCTGAAGATTGATTTAGGCCATTAAAATAATATTTTTTGGTAGGTAGGGCCTAGGAGTACTAAGAACCTTAGATGAGTATAATACTGCGAAGTACTTATGGTCCTTTCAGACCCACCTGTCACTGGTAGACTAATAATGGTTACATATGAAGGACAAAAGTATTTCTATTCCTGTAATTAATTCTAATGCAAGAAAGTAACATAGGGAAAGGAAAAGAGTTAATCAAACCTCTTTAGCGTACCATGGACGTAGAAATGATGGTGCTCCCGAGGGCGTGGACTCTGACATCCAACCGACGGTGAGCGTGGGAGGAGTGTTGGAAAGTGTGTGTGTGTGTGTGTGTTGCGGGGGGACAAGCGGAACGAGTATAAGAGAGAGAGAGAGAGAGAAAATCCAATTACGGGTAGGTTGTAAAGGTACTTAAAAGAAGGGCTCGCTCATTAATCTGTGGTTTAAACGGGATTAAAAGGGAAAGAGGTAACAGTGGAAGGGAAGAGGGGTGACAATGACTGGCATCGAGAAAGAGGTGCCCCGTGGATGAAGTCGAGGTGTGGACTCCCGGAATGGGGGTTAAGGAATTAGGGATAGGAGGCAAGGGAATCAGAAACAGTAAGGAGATAGAGTGCGTGATAATGATAGCTGCGACATACGTAGTGACAACATATTTTAAACACAGGGTACAGTTCTAAGTGATCAAATGTACAGAGTAAATATGGAAATGATAGGCCAGGATCAAGGTAAATGCTTCAAGAAACATTTGATGGCGATTTGTTCAAATATGAACCTGTAAAATATCTTTCCGACGTAACTCCAAACTAACAGTTTCCTGTGAACCACTTTCACATCAACAATCAATTCCTCAAGTTATGCTGAATGCATAACTTGAGGAAATCCATTTATCTTTAAACAGATAGTAGTAAATATTTAAAAAAAACTGCAGTTATCAACTGGAAGGTTACTTTGATCGGAGGATAGATAACGGCGTGTGAATCGGTGTACTAGTTCTTTTTCCTGAGAGAACTTCAGTTACTTAGGAAGATGCACTCCCCGAAAAATCATGTAGTCTTTTCAAAGTGGAGGACCTAGAGGTGTCATTCAAAATCATACATAGGCTTTTCAATGAATACTTCAGGACTATAACTATACTAATAATAAATATAAAATTTTTATATTTTAGCATGTCAAGCAATTAAAAATTAAATGGAATCATTACCAAAAATTTTATTATTTAATTTCAGTGAACACGTTATCACACCCACACCCTATAGATAAAGGAACTCAAAGCTGCATTACATACCCCGGGGATTTAAATGTTAATATTTGGCTATTAATGCGTCTGAAACAAGATAATTTAAAAGGTACATTTCTTATATTATGAATAGGAATAAGTAATACTGAACTAGTTTCATTAAAAACGATATAATTTAAGGAATTCAAATCTAATACGCTTGAAACAAAATAAAAACTGTTGTTTTTTTTCAAATCTGAAGGAAACGAATGTTTTAATCTTTAAAATCCTATAGCTACCGTAAATAATAAATTACAACACAATTATGAGAGCATTAATCTCCATCATGATAATACAGTTGTTCTATATATTTCAATATTTCAAATTTTACAGCCGAAATACCCCTATTCCTTGCGTATATAAATGTTTTCATTTTTTTGGAAAATATTTTGAATAATTGGACTCATTATTAAGTGATGCCAGCTTGAAAATTATGCTGTGCTAATTTACGCAGACCTGAGTTAATTAGTTCCAAATGAGACTGTAATTAATGAAGTTTTTGAAATAAAACCGGTTAAATCGTTCACATTTTCACTCTACAAATAACACACGACTCTGTAAATACCTCTCACATTCTAATGACGGAAAACGAAGCATGCATACTGAAGTTTCATATTTTTTGTTTTTATATCATAAAACCATTTTTATTCACTGCCAACATATCACGACGAATTGACTCGCGTGTGTTATGTGCTTATTACAGCTTTCATGATCCCGTTAACGCGAGATAAAATGAAATAACTGTTTCATGAATTTGAATTTGCAATTGAGTTTTACTCTTATTCAAACGTAAACCACTAGAATTCAACTTTGAATATTACCAATAAAGAATGGTTTCTAACGTTTCCAACATGGGTAGTAAATAATGCACCCATCAATTAGATAACACCGTGCTCTAGTTATTTATTATGAAATGTTCAAATATGAGAAAACCGCAAAAGGTAAATTTGGAAAGAGAAAACCATTATTTCTAAATTATTTTCAATTCACTTTAAGTCCGTGTGATGATTTTATCTATGTGAGAAATATATAACACATTCCGATCACTTCAAATTCAATTACTTCTGTGTTCAAAGATAAAAGGAACCAGCAAGTATGCAATAACGAAAGCGAACTGTGTCGCGACTACTTCTTGCCATGATGTTCAAATAAACAACGCTTGGTTTTCATTGTATAGATGCATTACCATTACAGATGTTTCATCGGCCAAAACTAATAATAGGATGCGGTATAATCTTTAAAGTAAATATCCTATTCTTCTAAGAATATAAAGTAAATCTTTATAAATGTAAATAAATCTTATATAAATGTATAATGTAAATATATCTTATATAAATGTAAGTAAATCTTTATAAAGTAAATCTTTATAAAGTAAATCTTTATAAAAATTTATAAAAATAAATACTATAAAATCTAAATAAAGTAAATCTCCTAAGTATCTATCCTATATAATATGCAATGTTCTAAGAGAAAAAATAACCAGACGATTACTTAAAGAAGAATTACAATTATAGTGTCAAGCCTCACGGAGAAATGGCGAATAGTAATTCCGTAATCTCAGTTTTCGTTATTTACCTCATTGAAGATTAGGGATTACGAATTCCATGCCTTGCGCCCCATATTACTGTTTAAATCCTCATGTGCATGCCTTGACACGGTCGGTTCGCTAAATTTTTAGCACTACCCTTTTGCTAAAAATAGGCTACTTTGTTAAATAAAACGTTCCCTCACATTACTAGAACACACCTTCCAGTGCGTTTCTTAGCATCACTCTAAAATTTCAAATTTTACTCTGATTTGGTCAGCTTTGGAATTAAAACATCTACGCTTCTAAAGCATCTATGAAATAATGCAAGCTCGAAAAAAATTAAGGGAAGCAGCCCAAAAGAGGAGAATAAATGCATCAAAAAATGAAAAAGTCAAGTACAGGAACAGAAAATAATCGTATGTGTATTTGATATGACACCAAGTAAAAATATAGTTTCGTAAAAAATATAGCCCTTTCTATAGAGAAGGGATTTAAAATGTGCGCCAGACAATAAATAATTGCCAAGGCCCAAGTGCATAAGAAATATTAAGAAGAACATAAAAGAGCATCTATTTTAGGATCCTGTTATTAACATTGCGGCGTGAAGGACAGATCATTTTGGTAAATTAATCATAGGATTGAAATAATGATGATGATGACAAAAAACCAACTGGAGTTGACATAATAACGTATCATAACTATATCATACCGAAATCATGTTATGTCATACCGAAATCTCTTTTGTGGCGCGAGGATAAATCTTTAAAAAATTCAACGTTACAGTAACATCTATGGTCACAAATAATGCATGAAAAAGCAGTAAGTAATTGAATCACACGTTCAAAATTTAAGAGGTATATATTCATGCAAGGGTTTGCCCCTGAGGTGTTAGATCTGGAGATGAAGATGGTGAAAGGAAGGAAGGTAGGAAGAGAATTAAAAAGACCTACATAAAATGAAGAGGAGAGATCGAGTGGGGGCCCGGAGGGGAAACAGGAATACTTCGGGCGCATCGCGAGGAGGGTTTCCTCTCGTGGGGAGACAGGCTGAAATAAAGAGTAAACAATGCTCCCCCCAACGTAGTCATTGAATACAAATGGAGTCATGAGATCGGTATTAGCGTGAGAGCGTCGAGATGAGGTTTAAGGGAATGATGAGAAGGCGGGAAGGCAGGGGAGAGGAGGAACGCCGGGTGGGGGGGCGGGGATCTTGGAAGACATAATACACAATTTGGTTGAAGCGCGCGTTTGAGCTGGTGGGCGGATGAGCGAGGAGAAGAGAAAGATTGGGAAGGGGCGTCAGTGGATGATGCAAATGGAAATGTAGCACCACAATAAGGGAGGAAAGTGAGGAGGGAATAGGAGCGGATGGAGGGGAGGTATGGAGAGCTTGGGATGAGGATTCCGAGACGGAAGGATGGGTCTAAAGTGCGATGATGGTGCGAGAGGATAATGTTGGTTGGTTCAAGGAAAAGGAAAGTGAGAGAAGGTGCAAAATAACTTCTGGAGAATGGAAATAAGAAAAAGTAAGGGTGAGAGAGAGATACAGAAATGGTGAACAAAACAATGAGAGACTCGCATCCTCGAATCGTAGACGGCGTGTGATCATTTAGGGCTTCTGAGTCATCATTTTCCATTCCTATAAGGAACTTAATACGGAAAAAAATTTCTTGATCCGATTATATTGAACAAAATTCTAATTTTTCTCAATGTTCAATACACATTCCGTTCAAATATTCGATTCAGTGTTTCAATCGTTTCCATGAAATAATTAATATATTAAGAATTCGAATAGTTATTGAATTGATGGTAGCACTTTTCCACTATTCCTTATGACCGGGTTTTGTACACGTTTGTTCGACTTCCACCACATTACGCCTGACGCCACTCAATGCGAATAATTATATTTTATACGATATTAATTGTGGCAAATACCATCAGCTAATGCTATATTTAATAATAAATTTCAATAGTTTTCTGAGATAGTACGTAATCAACGGTCAGTAATTATTTTCCTACTTATATTTTTGGTCAATTTTTTGACCAAATCCTTTAGGTTTCATTTATTGGGAGGCAACGTGAACTAGTTTTAAAAGTATGATAATAACTTAACAATAGACGGTCCATAAATTTGGAGAACCAGTGGTAGGTTTTTGCAAATTTTATTAAGATGGCGAATATCTATGCAACTTTTCTTTAAATTCAACTATTTCTCCGATTTTTTAAAAACCTACCTATTCGGCATTTGATTACAACTCGGCCATTTAGACCGAGAGCACACAAGGGTGAATATGTTATTCGCGATTATCACAATTTTAAATAAAAATAACTCTCAAAGAAAAACGTCACTTAAAATATGACAGACATTGAGGCATACTATATACTATAAAAAATGAAAAACTTTGAGATTTAAGTTGGTAGAAAAACAGCCATTTTATACATTATATTCTTCCTTTTCGACACAAAATCGTTGAAAAGTGTTTAGAAAACTATAAAATATTTTACACATATTGATTGTGTCCGATATTTCTCTCTCAGAGACTTCATTACTGCAATTGCACCACTCGTACCTCTCCCCTTAATAATCTCAAACTGGCCATCCCCTAAGTAATCATTTGCCGTGCTCTCCATTCTTTTTCCGACTTGAAGAGCAACTTCAGCTGCGAAAACCAAACTTTTTGCTCTATAGTTCGTCTTTTTCTTCTTTGCAAAGGAACTAACGCTGGTCTAAGTTTTCCGACCAAATTCCTTCGTCACAAATTACGAACCAGTTCTTAAAACTTCAATATTTGCCTTAGTCTTTAAGTAGTTCCGTTAGAATGTTGTCTACCCCCATGAGCTTATTTCATTTCAATACCGCTAATGCCCTTTCTATCTCACCATCGAGTAATCCTGGACCTAAGCAATCCACATCTTCGTCATAGCCACTTTCTTAATCTAATTTGCTTGCCTAATGTTTTCACCATTTCCTCTATATGCTCATTCCATTTCCCTTGATCTTTTTTTGTTTAAACGAATGTCACATGGATTATTTGTGATTGCTTGCAACGATGTTACCTTACTGTGCTTCCGGACAGGATTTGAAACTTCCTATATAGTGAACCAATTTCACCCTTCCTCTACCAACATTTCATATCGTCGAACTACTTAACAAATGCGTAATGTAAGATTAACCACAGCTGACTTCTTAAAGTATGAAAAATATTTTAATAACCCGTAACTATGATGGTATACAGAGAGGGAATCGGTATCAGTAAATAAATAAAATCACAATTATAATCAGTTATTAAGATCACTGAGTAGTGGTAGTGCTTTTAATGGAGTACGACATTGAAGACAAATGAAGTTTATTTTATCTATAAATAATATGAAGTACATTATTCAAAAATATATCTTAGTGTGATACCAAATTTTACACGGAACAGCTCACTTACAAGTGCTCAGCATTAGGAATATGAACGAAATTCACCGTAAGAAAACTTTCTTTTAGAGCTTCTTTTTAATTTGAACGTTCAAGCACCCTAATTGAAATGAAGAGCTCCTTAAAAAAAAGAGGATTTTTTGTTATTTCATAAGCGGCTAGTAGAAATTCCAAATAAAATCCACGGACGGAGGAGACAGGAGATTTCCAGAGAATGGCAAAGTGACCGCCGGCAGACACTCGCTTGACAGACGCAATCATAAGATCGGTCGAAGAGTACGGAAGAAACGAGGGTTTATAAGCGACCGGAGAAGTGAGGGTAAAGAGGGAAGGAAGGTAGGCGATGGGTATCAGGGGGATTATTCATAAGAAAGGAGAGTACGATGTCAAAGGTATTAACATGAAAATAAGTTTTCGAGGCGGATAGCTCAAAACTTCGGATTAAAAATCAAAGTAGAGTTGACAAGTCACTTTCTACTGTCTTTTACGCTAATAAATTGGTATTTATGCAGGAAAAAATCTTTTAGACAAAAAATATTAAAAGAATATATATAAAATTAATTGATATTGTGCTACGTTTAACTAATGGCATGAAAGACATCCTCGGATATTGATAGTGTTTGGTGCATTAAAAACTATTTTCAATAGCAAGCGCTGAAAATAATCGATTTCATCTTTATATGATTTAAGCCAAAAAACACAGAATCAAATTTGATTGCAGGGCATTTACATGAAATAAATAATCGATGAAATAAAAAATTCAAGTCCTCTTTAAAATTTATTTATAAATAGTGTGACACAGCTTAACTACCATGGTTAAAATTCAATTCTCAAATGATTGAGTTCAACTATGACACTGCAACGTAAAATAATAATTAAAAACACGCCTTACGTATGTAATTCACGAAATGCCGGGGATGGTGGTTGATAAGATCATAATTTAGACAATTTATTTAGTCAGTGAAATCCTGAAACTGTTAGCTCTAGTCAGAGAAAATTGTTCATATGTAATTATATTGTTCCTTTAACCAAATTTTCTGGAAGTATTGGCGTAATGTAACAAAATCCGGCAATAAATTGATAGTAACAATTTTATCTTTAATTAGTTACAACATGGTTTAATTTGACTGGAAGAAATTGTTTTCTAATAAAATTTATGACTCCCAGCCAACAAATTTAAAAAATCAAAGCTTAAATTTTCGTAACAACGTTGACGGTTTTTTAAAAATGAATTAATTTGAATAAAAATAATTATTCAATTGCTTCTCCTTTGCCTCGTCTTCTATGGAATAGTTATGTAAATTCCTTTCATTCCATAACTAAGGACATGCTTCAATCTCGACATAGATAAATTATGATAAGTTGTTAAATGGGAATTTTTCAAATACATTTCTATTTACCACATATTTAGATAACAGTTTAATCTGTCATCTTGGATAACATTTCCCGTGTGAGATTAATAAATGATACACTCATGCATTCCAAATTAGACCAAAGCATTCAGGCCTTCCAGAGGACCCCTGCGATTTCATACAGAGTTAAAGATGATTACACGATGAACGAAGACACCCGAATACCTTAATCTATGGCAACCGTCGAGCACTTTTGAATCTTATCATACGGTCCCTGCGATAAAACTTTGCGTGGGAGGTACGGGCGAGGAGCCTTTCTTGGGACGAGCGTTCATGGCATGGGACAAAATTGGAGGGATGGGGACAGTGAGAGGTTCAGATTAATACGGGAGAATCTGGCGCTTGTAGAGGACGTCAAAATGGCGCCTATTCTGTTCCCTCTCACGGCGATAGAGGGGAGGCGAAGGGGAAAAAGGGTAGAGAAGTGGAAAAAATGTTGGCAAATAAAGGCATGGAAAGTACGGGCGCACCAGGGGTTAAACTGATTGTAAAAGTTTAAGGGTGGCATTCACTAAAACCTGTTACGAAGAAAAAGGATGGGGAGAGTAAGGCGGTAGAATGGGCGGGGAGCGAGAAAGAGGTGACCTCACGCTAGACACGACAATTTGGTTGCTGAATTTTCCTGAAAGTTTTCCCATCACTCGGAGGCCAAAGCCCCATTTCGGGTCCTCTAATATTTTTTTATCCAAAAGAGATTCATGTTTTGTTTCCTCTAATCTTTCCTGTACTGGCAAATTAATTAATTTAGGGCTATAACAAAAAGTAGGAAAAAACTGAAGCTTAATTACTCATTGAAAATCTTTTCTTCGTTGTAGGGCAAGGAGAGATACCTATGCAAAATCAATTCACTCTGTGGATACAAAGAATATCGGAAAACCAATAAAACTAATTATCTAAACTAATATGTTAACGAGACTTCATTAATGGAGTAAACAATGTTAAACATCTCTTGGTATATTCAATAAATTTCGTTAAAATTTCTTATAAGTTATGATATATTTGATTAATTAATAATTTCAATGATATAAAAATTAAAAAAATAACAATATCTAACGTATATATCATCATTATCTGTATTTCAATCATACGATTGGTTTCCAGCAGCTACTACATTATTCTCTATTTCAACGTAAGGCTGCCTTTTCTAGGGAGAATAATGGGTGAGAATAATTGGGTGAGAAAAGTTTTTTTATTTCTAATTTTGTAATCCGGGAACCTGAAAGCATAAGGGGGTGAAAGACGAGGGAGGAAAATGTAATTCAGAACGCAAAGGAATGAAACATGGGAAGGGGGCGCATCGGTTCGATGGCTACCGGGAGGCGATAGAAAGAGAGGAAAACTTGTTCCTTTGAGGAAGGAATACTCAATTTCACCCCTTTACGAAAATTCTTCCCCGGAGCGTCCCTATAGACCACGGAAGGAACTTTATTTGGAAGGTTTCCCAGAAAATGGAATGGGACTTGATTGGTAAGGAGAGGATGAAAAGGGGGGTTACTGCACTAGTTTTGAGGGATGAGTAGAGTCGGCTCTAAAACGGTTTTTGCCCTTGAGACAAGAATTTTGTTTTGTTTGATTTTACCGTTTTTATTCGCGGGCTTAAATGACAAAAAGACAGGAGTACGCCGCACCGTTTGAAAATCGGGATGATAAGATGATGCCACTGAAATAGTGTTCCGGAGATGGAGGGGGTATGGAAAGGGTAAAACGAGGGAGAAATAGCGTCCTGGGGGTAGGCGGCAGTGGGAAGGATCTGATTCCTAAGACAGCGTTGATTTTAAAAGTTCCTCTCTAGGTAGCTTCAATCATCCTAACGCGGTACGACAAGGCATGTCTTATGTATTAGAAGATAGATGACGCCCGTGGGGCCTTTGGATACCTAGTCGAAGGACGAAGATACAAAAGGACAAAGACGGTGGAGAATATGATATCTCTCCTTCCATTTTCTGAAATGTCCCAAATAATTGCATCCTTGATATCATGCTTTCAATCATTAGGCGAATCTTTTAACAGATTCTTTTTGCCAGGGATATTTTTAGAAAATCACGTGAATTCATTGAGCTTCAAAATACAGCTGCGGAGAAGGAAATTATATTTTACCGTGGGATATTCATTCATCGGGAAAATGATGATTTAATAAGTTACATGAGAGAAATTTTAGCGTTTTCTTGTCATGAATTAGCCAATTTCAAATTTTCTATCTTAAAAATTTTTTTAACGGCTCTTCTTCATGATTATGAGAAGTATAAAGTACCTGCTGCAAATTTGGTTATCTGGGATAAAATATTATTACTTTGCTACACACTGCAAAAGTGAAAATGACAATATCTCTATACTTTTCGGTATTATCACTTTGAATTAATTCTTTAGATATAAATAATTGAAACATTTCCTGCAAGCATATTTGCTAATGTCTTACAAACACACACACATATCTTTTTACATATATATATATATATATATATACATATATAGTTAGTTAGACAAATATAGTGTTAGTTATATAAGGTAATCTACCGGTTA
Source organism: Hetaerina titia (assembly GCA_037158775.1). Lineage (NCBI taxonomy): Eukaryota > Metazoa > Arthropoda > Insecta > Odonata > Calopterygidae > Hetaerina > Hetaerina titia. Next base: position 33,620,565 of record CM073778.1, read on the forward strand.
AGGTAGGTTTTGGATGTACACAACTACTAAATAAATATCCCCTAACAAAACACAATACAGCATCCTACTATACATCAAGTTCCACTTCATCTCTTTGTACTTCCTTTGTCCCTTCATCCCTTACAACACTCCTATCCTGCTGCTATCCTTTTCTTGTTTGCCTAAAATTATCCTCTCTATTACAGTCTTCAACATCTCACTGCTGATCAATAGGTCCTTCATCCATTTTTCCTGCCTCCATAGGATATCTCCCAACAAACCCCTCTCCTCGCTCACCATATCTATTACTTCCTCAATAGTTTTCCTTTCGGTCCATTTCACCTTATCCATTCGACTCCACACCCATATTTCAAAAGCCTCTAATCTGCACTAATTCTTATTCAGTGACCACTATTCCGCGCCTTCCATAAATACGCTACATAGCAAAGTTTTTCTTAACATCTTTACTCTAAATCCCTATAATCAACTTCCTCCTCCTGGTAAAAGTCTCTTTCCCTAGTGCAATTCTTCTCGTTACATCCCTACTACTTTGACCGCGTTGGTCCAAAACACTTCCGAGATATGTAAACTGTTCTGCATGTTCTATTTTTTCCCCTCCTATTTTAATGTTTAGCTTAGCCTTTTTTCTGGAAAATCACATAACCTTTTTTTATTACTATGAGTTCTCATCCCAAATCTATGGCACTGATTTTCCAATTCCTCCAACAATACTTGAAACATCTTGGCTGACTGGCAAGCTAGAGCTTGGTCATCCGCAAACCTAACTGATTTTACGAATTCTCCGCCGACTTTCATTCCTACCTGCACTTCTTCCCATGGCTCTTTAATCATTTCCTCCACGCAAACGTTGAATAGCACCGGTGACAATGGAGAACCCAGTCTTACACCTCTTACTAACACTATCAATCCGGACTCTCCGTTCACTACTCGCACCTGAGCAGTCGAATACATGTACAGGTTGCGGAATTGCCACCTGTCCCTCTAATTATTCCTATTTTGTACAATATACTCTTACTCATTAGGTTTTCCCAACTCACTCTATCAAACTTCTTTTTGAAATCTAGAAAACAGGCAAATATGCCCTGATTGCATTCTAAATTCTTCTCGATAAATGATCTCGATCCTGCAATGGCATCACGCGTACCTCTCCCCTTCCTAAACCCAAAGTGATCATTGCCTAAGTAATCATTTTCCTTATTCTCTATTCATTTGTTGATAATCCTGAGAACACCTTTAGATGCGTGGGACTTCAAATTTATTCTTATGTTGTCCTTACATGATGTCACCTTTACCTTTTACGAAATAGGAACTAATACTGACCTCATCATCTTCCGGCCAGATCCTTCCTCATAGATCCTTATGATAAGTCCATAAAATTTATTTTTTTATAGTACAAGAGTTGTACTTAGATTTATAAAAATTGATTGAGTCTCCGAATTCGTATTATTTTTTTGCTGTTACACATAGAAGTTATACCTAGCTTAGGTTATTCCACCAAAGATATGCCCCCAAAACATAAATAAATAGCGTAAATTGCACACAATTGGAGGATTTGTTCGAAGAACTCTCTGATCTCTTCAGTCCAATACAACTCGCGTGTTTATTCCTGTAGTCGCAAGTGTATAGTACTTTTTTAGACTTATTTTCTCTTCCACACTATCTTGTTATTTCCTATAGACAAAATAGTAATTAACGAAAGGGTAAATATTTTTTTTCCTAAGCTCCATTGGCATTTTATTCCAATGATCCGTTCAATGTATTCACGACTTTCATCACTTTTTATGATTACTTTTGACCAGCTAGTAATAGATAAATATAAGTAATTATGCATATCTTTCCAAGTACATTTTTTCGGGTTATTTTTATAAAAAGTGCTGTGAAAGTTACCAAAAACATTTTCTTTTAAGAAAGTATCTAGGTTTTTCGTTTACATGGTATTGAATGAATTCTGATCAGAAGTTTGACAGTATTTTCACGATTTTACTGCAGAATTAAGGTCGATGGTTTTACACTAAGTTTTAATAAAATATGGAAATATTTATTAGAAGTCTACAAAATTTCCTCTTAGACATCCTACAATTTTTTTTAAAAATAGACCTTAAAACTCTGTGTTTTAACCTTAAACTTCCTTAACGTTTACCATCACCCGATATTTCTTTTGTTGGTAGATAGTGCCTACAGTAAAGGACAGAGCCAAGTATCGCCTCAGGGGATATTTCAGGCAGTTTTTAATGGCAATACATACTTTTTTTGCCCTTGGAAAGCAAAGAGCTGGGACGTACGAGTGGGCACACATTAATTTAACCGTTCCGTTCAGGAGGAGCAAGGGGATATTAGGGAAACATTCGGGAAGGGATGGGAGTTAGTCAACCTCACTTATCCAGAAATGTTTCCTGTGATTGCTTTCTCTGAGGTTGGTAAGTGTAATTTGTTCGGTGATAATTAATGAAACGGACATAGTACTCGTATAGGAGTCATGAGTCTAATTACCGACACGTGTGTCCCTTATCAAACAACTGGTGAAAACAATGCTTTGAGCTTACGAGGCAAAATTGAAATCAAAGTGTAATACTCTGTGGATTTTAATAATGCTCAAAACCAAATTTTGAGCAAAGATGATATTTAAGGTTTTTCAGGAGAATGAAAATGAAGGATTAATTTTAATTACCCTAAATATTTTCTAGGGCAATGATATCCTAAACGTGTTAGCCTTTTATAAACCATTAATCGTGTGTATGAAAGCCCACTATAAAACATCCGAATAAGGCTAATGAGATGGCTGATGCTCTAATAATAGACTTTTAATAGAAATATTAAATGCTAGATGAATCATAAGTTTTTCAAAAATTCTCAACTCCTGCTTATTATTTAATGATGCACAGATCACAATTTTTACTCTTTTATAAAGTGAGCTCAATTATTGCTCTCAGCGATATCTCAATCACTCCCGTCCGTTTCTTTAGACTTCCACACTGTATCAGTAAATCCCTCTATTAAAAAGGAAAATGAGTGGCATCCATGGTCTCCCGGTTCAATCCTTCACCCTCGACTCAGGATGAACTAGTACGCCACTGAAATGGAAGTTCACTCTACGTCGTAGTCTGTCTGTTAGCACCAAACCGTTGAATGTTTCCAGTTGTCACTCTATTTGACGCCAAGGCACCGAGGAGAACAAAACTTGCAACGAAAAGAAAATAAGAGCTGACGAAGCAATCGAAGGTGGAAAACAAAACTAAAGGACCACAGGCGAAATTAAAAAAATGAACTTTTTCAACAAAAGAAACAAAATAAAACGGAGGCGGTAACTACGGATTCGAAATTGGGACCGTGCGTCTATTGTTGTCTCGACTGAGGGGTCAACGGGGACAGTAAATCACCCAATCAGGGACCAAATGCTCGGACGAGTCAGACGAGTGTGGGACGGGTATATGGGGGCGGAAGTCTGAACACCGCAATGCGCCCGACCTCGTATTCGAAACGTTAATGCTTTCGTCGAATGCGGCTGTAAGTTGACCTCCTATGCACCCATAACGTGGAAGGGGAGGAAAAAATATGTCATGGCATCCTATTATAGGTTTTGAACCACCATCTCATCCGAGCATACCCTCCAATGCGTACCGTCCGGTCATACGCCAATCTTCTCATCACAAGCCGTAGTGTAGAGAACGTAGAGAACGTAGTGCCGTCGGAAGGGAAGTATAAAAATAGATGCAAGGGGATTTTAAGGAGATAGGATAAGAATATTTTTTTAAACAAGCTTACAGATGCATCCAAAAATAAAAATAGGAATAAACTCCATCGGACTGTTCGTGTCATGGTGAGGTCATTCCGAGTTAACTCCCGCAAAGAGATTTGTAAGCTAAGAGCCGGAGTCAATTCCAGGGAATGACTTCCTGAATGACAGAAAAAATGCATTTTGAAATTTATGCGCTTCCTACATTTCATTATTTTTCTTCTCTCTTCGCTCGTGGGAAAGGAAGGAACAGTCTTCACTGGTCACAGCGTAGGTGAAGGAGGGAGGGAGGAGTAGGATAATTTAAATGGATGGCATCATTTTTTTTAAATGGATAACTTGAGAACGTTTTATTTGTTTGATATACTCCTGAAAATTCATTCTCTGGAGAGCAGTTTCAGAGGTAAAGTTCTGTACTTGCACCGGCCTCTCTATTCCAACACATCGAAAGCATTTTCGCTCCATCGTGCTATACGTTTTCGCTTTTGCTTGCAATCCCGCTGGAAATACTATTACACCGTCGAATGTATCTAGGCGAGGTATTTCTTTGTCATTCAAAGGAGTGCTGATCATTAGTTAACAGCAGAATTTAATTTGCATTCAATTAATATTTCATGAATTCATTCTTTTAGGCAACGAAAATCACAAAATAATCTTGTGCTGCGCTATCTTCATATGCAATCGAAAAATTACAGTCTACACAGATTCAATCAAAATAATTTACACACAGATGTAATAACATGTTTGTAAATTGTTAAATTGATTATTTTGTTATAAGACATTCAGATATACAAAATATTAAAAATTAGCGATATGACATACCTTTAATATTACAACTGCGGTGGACTTCTACTCCCAATAAAACCTTTTAGTTACCTTTCACTTCGGCTTAATCTGGCTCAACCATTACTGTTTTTGATCTCGACATTCACTTAATAGATTTAACATTACAGTCCACATTAAACCGACAAAACCACCAATAATATCTTTATTTGAACGGTTGCTCCCCGTTATACACAAAACGCCTACCGGCCTTGCGATAACTTCCCCTTTTTACATAAACATATGGATCATCTACAGATATCAACACTAAAAAACGTAGGTAGACAATTTAATCAGGAAAATAATCTTCAGAAATTCTACCCAATGATGCTACTAGTCGCAAAACAAACCGTCTATTCCCTATACTTTATTCCAATGATTCCAACCTGGAATCCAGAAAGTCCGCCATACACCATGCAATACTATGCAATACAAAGAGTCCAACTGGCACATATTCCCACGATGTCCAACTGTCTCCTTTAAATTCCCTGAACATTAAGTGATATTTTAAAATCTACGTGACCTCTTCTGCCCTTCTACGCACCATGAAAAAAACCAGCCCAAGCTGCAATGGCTAAAATATTTTTCCACCCGCCACCTCTCTTACTCCTGAATCACAACTCAAGGAACCATTATTTGTCACCTGCAGATTAGTAGTAATTTACTACCGCCGGTTTTAAAACTTAAATCTTTCATTCTACATGAGTGAATGTGCCTTCACCCTTTTTTCTAATTCAAATACCACATCTTCTTAGCCAAATTCTACTTTTAAGAATCATGAAATCTTACTGCATTTCACGGGCACTCATTCGACAATAGTTTCTATCTTTGAATGATTGAAACCTCCCAAACTGCGTAAGCAGCATAGGTGAGAATGCGCAATATGACTCACGTGTGGGTGCTTACAGCTTCCAAACCGACTGCATACAAAATGGCCCACTAAAGCAATTCAATAGCTGCCCTTACTTTCAATCCCACCCTTAATTTTTTAATCCTCAAACCACCAACTAGCCACCTTTCTCTTCCTACACGTATTCTCTCTGCACTTCCCCAAAAACGGCATACGTAGGATGACGGCTTGACGCCAACATGTTAATATGTGTCTTTTTATTGTGCCTTTAGGCTAATATACGTTGTCTGTGTAATAAAACCTTACACGCCACAGAGAAACACCCCATATCAGACGCAGGGCTCAACTACTTATTCCAACGACCCTACGCTCTGTAAACCTTTCTTAGAGTTTTTCCTATTTTAAACGACAATGAAACTACCTTCTCTCTACTGCCCATCTCTATGCATCTGTCTTTCTTATACAGACGACCCGCCAATCTCAGAAACACTCTGAGATTAGCCAATCCTTTTTCGCGCACCCTTGAAAATGTCCTTTTCTTACCCTAACCTGGAAGTGCCTCAATGTAAAATATAACCACTTATCAGATCAAATCACCTTTCCCCACATAACATCATTGCGTCCCCAATTCGTTCTAACGCTAATTGCATTTCCAAAATTGTAATCTATATTCCGTCATGCTTTCATGCTCGTCTTTCTAAATAGGAAAATTCATTTCCACCTTGCCCATCCGCATAAACAATCACCGTTATTTCTGTAATTCTGTCTCACATTTTATTCTCTCCCTATCCCTTTGATTTGAATTTCTTCCTAGGTGTCCTAGAATCCCTGATAAAGGTGAATTAATCCCCGATTCATTCATCTATATAGAGGTGAGAACTCGCGAATCCACAATAATATTTCGATTATTTGGATTTAATCTGAACCTTCACCACTAATCCTTTAGCACCAACTCTTCCCCAGCACGCCTCGCGCTACCACCTGACCAGCCTTTGCACTCTCTCCACCCAAAACCTTCCCGTCAGACTTGAAACTTGTACGACACAATAGAACCCAAACATGTAAATATATGTGCGTGTGCGTATATACACACACAAGAGATCTGTCCGAAAAGGATCCATCCATGAATTTTTACACTTTTAAAAACAATCCGAATGGTCATCAGCTCTCTTGTCGCTATCCCATCACGTTAGGGTCAACATTGTCGTGCTGCAGTCGCAAAGGTCTTGCTCAAAATCGCAAACGATGACCCTGGTTTTCTAAAAAACGGTCGTAACTGGAGATGATTCATGGGTCTACGGCTTTGGCTCTGAGAGAGAAACCCAGTTTTCCCAACAGTTGGTTGATGAGGTAAATGGGAATGCGACGAGACAGATGATGACCATAAGAACTTTGCCGAGTGTTTTGAAAAGTGGAAGAGAAGGTTGTATAAGGGTGTAAAGTCCAGAATAACTTCGAAGGGGACTAAGGCCTATTTTGATAGATTTTTCTTCTCAAAATAATGTATCCCTGGCTCCTTTCCAGACAAACTTCTGTATTGATGCTTTATCAATTTATTATACAGGAATTAACAATATTAAAGTTCAACAAAAGAGGCATTAACAGAGCATAAAATATTAGTATCACACTCCGCCTAATTCATATCCCTGCTTCCCATTTAAATACTCCTTACAAATAGACCACGCTTACATTAATTATGTCAGCAAAAGGTTATATATCATTCACTGTTAATTAATAGTGAAATGGATTAAAATTGAAATTACAACGAAAGCACCAGGAAATAAGGATTAGTAAGTCTTCATCGCTAATTTAATTACTTAATATACATATAATAAACAAGGCTGTGTGTCTAATAATAACGATAAACGTTTTAACTTTCCATACCTATTGTTACATTAATTATCCAATGTTGAGCAAGAAGTAGTATATGTCTATTTAGATATCAATAACAGTAAACTGCATCGTAGGGCGAGCAATATAAAATAATGAAGACGTTTTTGTTTGAACTATTTATAATTTGCACCATTAATAAATTGTTATATCTAGTTGATTATAAAAATATTAGCAGTTAATTAATTGTCCGAAAGTTTTCAACCTTTCTTATATTTATGTAAATGGCTGTCAGATGGATTAATTCATAATTTTATTAACTCATTTTGCAATGTTCTCATCTCGAGAAAACCATGGTCTTCAAGCAAACGCAAAAATTATCTTAGGACAAAACACTCTACTTTACTAAGCGGGGTTTCTTTAATCCTGAATAGTCCTAAGTGAGTTAGCAATTAAATAAGTAGCATGTACTCAGCGAAACTACTTTACTTATTCAACTTGTGTGTGAAGGTAATTTCCTAAAGATAATTTTTTATGTGAAAATTTCTTCCCATCTTCTTATTTTGGGGTTAAATGGAAGAGGGGACCTGAAGGTCTCAATTTCGCCCAGAATAAAGGCCTTTATCTATCTATCTAATTTACCTTAGGCGTGAAAAAACTAAATAGGATGAAAAAATGTACCCAATCAATGCATTACCTCACTGATATCTCTTGACTCTAATTTGACGGCATTGTAGTGGATCATTCACGGTTCACTAATCAAATAGAAATTTGTAACTTTTCCCTTTAAATTTCAAAGTTTGCTTTCAGGAAAAAATATGTACCACTTTTTTGGGACGTGGGAAACTTTTTATTATTATTAAAATGTACGCGTGAAAATAGACAAATGTCAGGTGGCACACAAGTCCCAAGTATTACAATAAACTTTCCTTGGAAAAATAACTGATTTCTGAAATCCAATCAATATCACAAAAGATAATAAATAAAATCAGTCGGAAAAAATACATTTTAAGGAAATTTCCAAAACACCAATCTGTAACACATACAAAAAAAAGAAAATCCCCATCTCATTCACATATGTTTCCCAATCAACAAGAAAAAAAATTAAGATGTTACGTTTAATTTTATAGAAAACATCAATCAAAAGATTACAGAATTGTTTACCTCTTTTCTTAAAGGTTTGCAGTCTGTTAGAAAAGGGCTTAAAATTTTTGCAGGTAAGTTGTTCCAATCAACAATTGTTTTATTTAGAAAAGAATTTTTTTTCTTGTTTCAGCTAACACTATATTACAAATATGTTTTTCACTGGTATATTTCCCTCTTTTTATTGGTTATGTCCAGGAGTTAGCCACCTCTTGCCGAGTAACCTACCTTATAATGAAAACCGCTCCAGGATGAAAGAATTCGATAAAAAATCGTTGGTGCGGATTAAAATCCTTAAAGGCTTTCTTTTAAAACACAGTAACATGACAGAGACTTGTTTCCTTAAATTTTTTTTTGCATTAGCTCAATTATACATGAAGTGAAGATCATTTGAATCAACTAATAAGCTAGTTTGATTCCAATATTTGAAAATAAATCCAATAAATTGTAATCAAACTGAATATTTTGCGACGGTATTTAACAGTTATATATATATATATATATATATATATATATATATATATATATATATATATATATATATATATATATCTAAAAAAATGCTATTCCAAAAGATATGCATACCCATTGTTTACTATTTACCCTGGATTAATAATTCTCCCCTGATGATGCACTATTCGATTTTCAATGGCACTGAGAGGTTCATAGTAAACAATAAGAATCTTTCAAATGGAAAATGAAAATTGATCCATTGAATTATATATTTACGTTTCATTTAATTTATGAATTACCCTGACTCAAAAATCATAATTCGAAAATTGTACCTGTTCTCGGCTATAAAATATTTGTGATACTTTTACAGGATAAAAGTAAAATTAGTTACCGTATTATATGCCCACTTTAATGAAATATTCTTTCATGTACATTAAACGGAAATGACTGTATTTTGAACTAAACTACAACACCAAATAAATCCCCATGCTGAAAATTTCAATCCATATTTTCCAATTATCTGTTAATTAATCTGCAGAAATTGTTCATATTCAAAATCCTCGCTGAAATTCAATTCACTCTACGCTTTTTCGCTTACATACCAAATGATCTTGTATCCTATTTATTGATTTTGAACATTATGTAAGGAGAACAAATGGGTCTTACTCGAAAACTCGATAAACGAAAACAGCGCCTTTACAAATGAACGCACCATAAACATCCAAAAAGTTTAATGTGACAGTACATACAGTTTTAAATATTTTATTTTCATTCAAGAATGCATTTAAAAAGGGTCAGATCGAACTTCAATTAAAACGGCGATATAATTTCTAAAATGTTTTTTCAGTAAAACAAAAAAACTGCCCTGAAGTAAACAATGGCAAAACTAGGTAGTTAAACGTTAGTAGTAGTATTTGAACATGCATACACATGTAGATTTCCCCATAAAAGCATGGAAGGTCCTAAATGTATTTCATATTAATCACTTTGTAAATGAAGTCTTATCAGATAGTAGCATTTAAGGCTTAAATATACCAATTAATATATTTTAATATTGGTACAAATATAAATAATAATAAATGAGCATTAATATATTTACCAATATTTAACATGATTTCATTTCTACAGAAAGATAAGTTGATGTTGCTCTAATTTCAGGTTATAAGAATGGGTTCAGAACTTCCATTTGGGATATAATAAGAGTCCACATTTATTTGCATCTATTGATAATCAGGGTGAATCACATCACTAATTTTAATATTATATAAAAGGAATGTAAAAAATTACTGCTTCTATAAAATAAAAATATATACATTAAAGTTTACTCCTCCTACTATATACTATACTATAACGAAAGATGTAGATTGCCTAGTGGGTATTCATAAAACAGCAAGGTATGATTTCAGGTTGAGTGAGCAGTAAAATGATCTAAAATTAAAATAATTAGGTTACTGATTTTTTAAAACTAACAAAGCTTCTTCCCACTAGCTCTGTAATTCAAAAGATATATCTTATATACTTAAATCAAATTTCTGATGTAATTGTTTAATTGGCTTTATAAATATCTGCCTACATTTTGTTAAATTAATGAAAGTGTGGGTGAACGAGAACGTTTTCTTTAAGCAAAATGTATCTCAAATACATTAGTACAGTTGTTAATTTTTTTTAATCTGCTAAGGAATATTCTGAGATAGCTTAACTTATTCTGAGAAAGACTAACTTATTGTAGACCCTAAGTACATGAGAGCTAAATATTTATGATATCAAGAAAAGTTTATTTTACAGTCAAACAAACATTTTTCTAAATATTGAGGAAAATATTTTAAACTGAGAAAAAATATATAAATAGTGAGTCAAACTTTTTAAACGATGTAAGAGCGCTGTTGGGAGGACATATTTACCATCTTGGAATCCTTTGTAGGAACTCTAGTTCCACTTTGGAACGTATTCCTAATTTGGCGAAAAGAATGAATGTCCAACAACTTTATGCCATTCTTAATTTACTGGTAGATTTTTCCCTTAAAAATTTAAAATGTAATAACTTATCTCACAAATGCTATTATGTGATGATAAGGTCACGGCGCACGGAATTTCCTACTTCGGTATTTTGTAATTTGGTTTTTAATTAAACTACTGGGAGTTGTAATCCACTCTAGCATGCTTTTCTGTTAAAATAATTCATTATTATATACTTAACGGATTTGTATGAGTGAAATGGTTTTGAAAAATACTCCACTAAACTTTTAATGCCTAGTTAATGTTGATAACATAATATTCAATATCTAAAAATGACAATTGGAAGAGCTTTTGCTGGCACATGGAATGTAGAATTAAAATTTTGAGAAATTTGAGCAGAAATACATTTGAATGCATGAACAGGCCGAACCAGGTGTTCCAGTATTCCGTCTGTGGTGTTCAGAAGTTCGCGCTACTGACACCCAGTGCCCATGATACTAGTAAACTACCCTTGATGGGCCTATTACCATACATTATAACCTACATATAAATAATTCCAGGATTTGACACCTGAAATACACAACTGTAGTTTTTTTCAATGAGGAAAATCGTAGATTGATTTTTTTAGAACGATTAATCAGTGTATTAATTTAACTTTTTACTGCAAGGAATGATATAAAAAATCCTCAATATTGTTTTATGCTTTAATTCGTACAATGAAACGTAAGAGGGTTATGAGCACTTGTAAAATCTGAAACCAATTCATCCAGTCAATCACATTCAGCAGGTGCCAACTTCAGTTGAGAAGAGTACATAAACACCTTTGAGCTGCCCAACCCTCCACCTCTCTTCGTTTCCTTCCCTTATGGGCGGAAAATCTTTGTTACGACGTTACGACCGACCGCATCCTTCCATCTCGCCACCGGTGAACTACCATTCGCCGCCCTCTACCCCCAAACCTCTGTCCCCCTCCCAAATCCTCCCTTCCATTTTATGCTCCCTGGCTCCCAAAGCCCGTCTCTGAACCCACCCCTTTTCTCCTCCCCACTCTCTCAATACGCAGACACCCTCTCCCAATAACCTCCTCCCTCCCACCGCTCTGCTCGCTTCCACTAAGGCTGGGGATGAGTTATTTGTCCCCGCAGAGTAATTAAATCGAATTCCTAAGGGGGGTTGGTCCGGGGCGGTTGTCTCCCGCCCTCTATCCCCCGAGAAAGAACGGCTCAAGGGGAAGGGGGCGAGTATGGGTTTTGGAAGGAGAAGTTCCAAGAGATGAAGGGAGACGGGTGAGAACGAGGGGGGATATAACGGGTGTAGATTCAGCACACAATGGACAGGAGTGACCGCTTTCGAATGCCCTCCATTTTTTTGCTCTGTCTTCCCATAATGCCCCACACTCATCCCACGCAAAATCTCTCCACGTCCCAAAAACCCTTTGCCCTAATCCCTCGAATCGTAAATAAATCCCCTTTTTATTCCCTCCTGCATAGGAATCGCATAACTCCAGTATCTTTCCCCTTTATTATTATGTGCATCCCCCGACGACGTGCCACCCACTTTCTTCCGGGCGCATTTATTACGTTTCGGGACGTTGAGGCCACTGTTTTCCTATATATGTATAAATGTGTGTGTATATATATACATAATATATATATATATATATATATATATATATATTATTTTCGCACATAGAAATAGACATATAAGGAAAGGGGATAGGAAAACACATAAAAGATCAACACAGGAAAGGTGGGGAAGGCGGTTTTGAGCAGATCACAAATATAAAAATATTTCCTTATCCGGGATTTGAGCCACGGACCTTCCACTTTCCGGGAGGATGCTCTACCAGTTGAGGTAATAAGGAAACCTGATTTACATTGAGATCTGCGATCTTATAAAGCGCCAAAGTGCTCCGATAGATGTTGCCCGAGAGATGACGTTATGGAGCTGTTTCACCCACCAAAGGAGAAATAGACGGCACACAGGAAGGGGAAAGGATAGTTATATATATATATATATATATATATATATATATATATATATATATATATATATATATATATACACACACTTTCTTGGAAAAGCCACGAACGTGCACAATAAAATTCACTAAATAGTCAGAGCAAACACAGAAACTAAAACATATTAAAGAGGGACTCACTAGTTCTCGAATTTTCGGTGGTGCAACCACCTTTCTCAAGAGGAATTAGGAACAGAACTATATATATATATATATATATATATATATCTATATATAATTCACGATCAAAATAATATGGCCTAGGGTCAGGAGTAATAAAAGTGGATAGTTGATTTTGGACGGAATTTTGTCTAAAAATCCAACTCTCCTGGCCCTTTTAACCATATTAAATAAAACAATGACACTACACTACCAGAAAAGCTGTTATTCGATTTAGATGAAGATTTAAATCAGTACCCTTCTACATCTTCGCACCCATCTAAATCGGTGCGTACTCAACTGAGACTATGTATTTTCTTTTAGATTACAATTATTAAATTTGACATTTAAGGCGGCTGTTTTCACAAAAAAAATGTGGCTCTAAGGTACTTCAGGGCAAATTTTTGTATGTTACTATTCACTAGCATAGTTTTAATATTAAATGCAATGGTTACGGAACTGATAAGGTGACAGGCAATACCTTACTAATATCACAGAAAATGGTATAACGGTTCACCGAAATATAGAATTTCCTGAACTTAGTTAAAAATAGTTTTAAAAATATTTCCGTTGTTCATATCCTTATCATGCTCCATTCTAACTTTTCATTCACTTTTGATGTGTTTACTCAAAGATAAGGAAACATTTAAAAACGATAAAACAAAATGATTGCATTTTATTCACATATTAATACTCATAAAATAGGTACCTTATGCTTGTATTTTTATTCATTAGTTTTCAATAGAGCATTCCTAAGATGCAAAAATATTTTATGCAGTAAAAAATTAATATTAACATAGGAAAAATAGCCTTATAACCGTGCTGTGCATTATACGAAATAAAAATTGAGAAAATTTGGTACTCTAACATTCAAACAAAATGTCAGTCCCCGATAAAAATATAAGATAAATTGCAACGGTTTTTAAAATAAAACATAGCATATTTATCTTTTTATGATCTTATTAGGAAAAATTAACTAAATGCTATCGAAATACGACTTTTAATTTTATCACTAATATATTTTTATTTTGAGGAATCAGTATATTAATGTATTTTTAATAATCCTAGATACACACCGATAAAATTTGACTTCGAGTATTTAGCTTCTATAATCGTATAATTCCCGTTCATTCTATTTTCTTTCACTTGAATATTATTACCGTTGTCTATTTCTAATCTTCCTTGTACGTAAATGTAGTAGAAACTCTTGCCTAGAAAGGAAAATTCATTCACCGAATGTGCCAACGTAAATTTAATATTTTAATTAAATATATTAGGCATTTAATTTAATCATCATATAATAGCCCTCATAATTACAACTGTGTTCTGTAAGATAATTACATTAACGGAAAAATATCCTTGAACATACTACGGTTTATCTTTTTCATCATACAAGTATACCTTCTCCATAACTTGATATATCTCACTCCTCTTACTTGCGGAATCGTACAAGAAATCATGAAAGATCTTGTCCAATAACGAAATTAAGTAGTTAAATTAATCAAAACAGAAAATATATAAAGTTATATTTCTTCTATTATGATCCTTTGTAATGAGCAATTATTCCCATACCCCTCCCCACATCTCTCCGAGAAACTAGCCTATAAATGGTCAAAACGAACCCTCAACGAACCTGAGGGCCCCTACCCCTCTCAGGCCCTTCCAACCCTCCCCGCCCCCACTCTGTCTTGAGGGTATATAGTATATTCTGACACTGTCTGTTTAGCTAATTTGTGCTTGATGATGCCGCAAGTCGGTGAAACACGTTGTACCATATAATGATATCTGTGTAAAAGTACAAGTCTTTCTTTTTAGTATGGATTTTAAATACTTCCACAAAGTGAAGCCTGAAACAATAGAATATTTCCTATTAGAATTTCCAACGATAATTGCATATTAATTGAGAAAATATGTGGGAAAAGAGAAGAAAAAATATGTTCAACACAGAAAAATAAATATTCCTCGAGCCTTTTCTATAATATGATATTAAATCTAACATATTTACTACTACTAGAGCGATAGCAAACAAATTGGAATTATAAAACTATGTTCTCAAACATCCCCCTCAGAAATTCGCCTGGTATCAGGATGGCTTTGTTATGTTATCGGCTAAGACACCATACGGCCAATGTGTGTTCTGTGCTCAAATCTCAACCAAATAATATAATTAATTGGTTCTTTCGGTAAACTGAAGTTACTAGTTAGCTTAAAGCATAGTTGGTTCTTAATTAATTTATTGTCTATGAAATAGTGGAGCATTAGTTTTACAATGTTAATTGAACTCCAAATGGTAACCGAGTAATCACACTCATCATAATCGGTGTAATTTAATCAATCTCTCTTTAGAACGTTCCGTAAAAATTATAACGTACCAAATTGAATTATTTGATTAAAACTGGATTGGCCCATTTTACTCCCTATTTCTTTAATTCCCATCTGTCTCTTAGTCTTTCAGAAATTTCTTCCCTCTCTACCTCGTGTCCAACTTGATCAACGTTCTACCTTCCCATTTGGCCTTCAACATCACACTACCTCTCAAAATCACCAATCAACTTTCACCCTTCTCTTTCCACTTTCCGTCCGTCACCATCTACCACCCACCAAAACCCAAACTCTCCTCTTTCCTTTTCGAAGAATTGAGAAGACTAGAAAGGCGCCAGCTAAAGTGTGGAAGAGAGAAATTGCCATCCCTTCGCTTTTCCACATTTTATCCCACCCTCCCTCACTTAGGACACCAACGAACACATTTATCCCACTCCAAGGAGGGGAAAGAATAAGATGGGAGGAAGGTGTTGACTCTCATCAATCAAGCCGATCAAGAAAAGAGGCGATACAAAACATCCCAAAGGGGGACGGATTCTCCACTCACACGAAGCCAAACCGCACAAATCCCTCCAAGTTCTCTTCTTTCCTCCCGCAAGAAGTTTTAAAAGATTAACAGTAAGCATTGAGATAAAAATTAGACCAAGAAATGGAATATGCTACATCGAAACGAATGAAATGGTAAGAGAGAGAACACTCTTTTTACAATTAAGGTTCTGTTATCAAAATGTATGGTTAAACGATGCAAAAACAATTAAATATTATTTGCAAACAGAGATAATGCTATCAATTTTTTGACGCCACCATTAACAGAAAATTAACTTAGCATAAATTGAATTTATAATGCAAGTGCGATACTTAAATTTAGAATTAACATCTTAGTTTATAAAATTGATTTTTATGCCCTTTATCTATGAACTCGCTGATTTCACTTCGATTGTAAAGAGAATTTTTCCTCTGTGAGAGAGAAATAATATTTCATATTTGGAAAAATTTACAAACCAATTTAATAAAAGTTTCGCATTGCATCAATATTTTTCAAGCAATGCGTAGAGCCCATATGCTTCTAAAATAGTCTCCTTAAATGAACAACAGTTTCAAATATTATAAAATGCTTAATAATTTCTTATTTCTTTCTGGATTGTTTAATTGAAGTAAAGAAAAATAATAATCCGAACGTTAAGTGATGCATAACAAAACAATTCTTAAGAATGAATAAGGAGAGGACTTATTCTCTCTGTAGTTCTACACTTTTATTTTTGATTATTCATCCGTGGAGAGTAAGAATTTTACTCCTGCGTCACATTTGACAAATATAGTTGCTTTTAAACAATAGCAACAGTATTCTGCTTTAAAATCAGTTCTAATAGGTTTGTTGTAAAAACTGTACAAACTATATGGCGTCAACATAAAGAACGGAAGAAGGTAATCAAATGTTCTGCAATTTCTGCAATGATCTTAAAGACATTCTTAAATTAAAACAACATATCAGTGGACATTGCTTATAAATAACATAGACATATTACCTGATTTAGTATATATCTATGTTTAATCGCCATTTCAAAGACATGTAAATGGAAAAAGACCTGAGATGCATAATGCGGTTCTTCAGGGTAATTAGTATCTTTATATAAAAATACTGAATCAAAAAGAATATTTAAAGTTCAATAATTTTTCTAATTAATTCAATTCAATAATTCTTTAAGAAATAGCCCTAAATGTCCCAAGATTTAAGCTTTTAACGCAACTATTCTATTTTCAACAGTGCATTCAAACTTACTCTATTTTAACTTTTTGTTGACAATCTTGCAAAGGAAAAGAAATGCCTGATTGAAAAAGAAGTTTTTTTTTAATTCTGAATATTACTTTTTTTAATAAATTTAAAATTCTAAGTTATGTGTCCAGTAAAACTCATGGTGGCCCAAAAATTTTGTTAAAGCAACTTTGCAATCCGTAAATCCGTAATGAAAACCTTTGCAATCCAATAAATATAAATCCGCACGCGCTTTCCAAGCGTGTACGTTTTTATACTGTATAGGTCAAGGCATACCTTTAAAATCCATATAAATATCTATTACAAGTGGTACATTACTTTTTATTCTTAGAAAAAAAATCGAGGAGTAATTATTTTCGATTTGACAGCTTTCGGGTTCCATCAACTTATAATCATATTATTGAACGCTAGTTTTTTCGGCGTTTCAATTACTAATATTTGCATCTACATAAATAGTCTTATGCAGTAGAATGCCGTAAGCCTTCATGTCATCGTAACATCACCGTGGGAGTCTTTACTAGCAATAGTTTAACTAGTAAATGTTTTACAATATTTTTGCTAGTAGTAGTGTTCAATATCCGTAAAAATATTCACAAAGTCAGATTGGATCGCTAAATAATGGAGTATGATAAGGTGATATTTCTGATTGTGAAAATGGTATAAAAGTATTGTTTAAATTATTCCAATATCTTGCTAGCTAGAGTTCGGATCTTTTAATATGAACGAACGTTACCATAATTTCGTCTGACTCTGACATTTACTAATTCGTGAAGCATATCTATAAAGACACATCACGGTGAGTATGTCAAATCAATAAGGTCCCTTAGTTCTCAGATAAATCTTAAAACTATTGGACCGTATGTTTTCAATCATCAATAGTCTACGCTCAGGGAATCAATTTACACTTTTGGCACTTCGGCCCGTGATTCAAGAAATTATTGCGATTCAAAATAATGGTTTATTGAAAAATCGCTGAAACTGTACTTGAGCTTAAAAAATGCCAGTACCTGACAAAATATATGGCTCAAACCCTCCAAAATAGGATTCCATTCACGTCGCCATATACTCTTTGTCATGATTTACGAGGGGGTTATACATATGGCGGTGCATTTTTTGCCCAACTTGAATGGAATGCCTTTTCTTTCCCACCAACTTATCATCCGCGGCTCTTAAGAATAGCTCTTGCGTGTGTGAGTTCCTAGTTAGCCATAAATTGCGGCAATCTTTTAAGGCATTTATTCATTCTTTTGCCCATATTTCCATTGCGCTTTACGCGAGCTCTTAAAAACAACGTATGAGGATATTTTTTGGAGATACATCAAAGAGGAGAGTTAGCGGGAGTTTCGCATTTAGAACACAAAGAGAGCTTACTAAATTAATTTTATTACCCATTACACGTGCACCTGAATAAAACTCAATATTTCTCTATCAACATTTACTCTCTACATCCTTGCACAAGTTGGTCACTTGAAATTGTATACGTGATAGTAAATATGAGCATTTTTCAAAATTGACTGCAACCTACGGCAGAAAGGACATCCCATTCAATGGTCTTACATTTATTAATGAATTCCATAGTATATAATTAATATTTGTCATATGTATACATAAATGTATAAATATGTCTTTTCCATTTGTCGGTTTTGATTGTGTGTGTATGCACAGACATGTATATACATACATAAACACACACATCAAAACTCACGAAATGTTGAAGAAATATTCATTCACTTGGATATAGATATATGGAAAATGGATAGAAACACTGATAAAAGACAAACACAAGACGAAATCGAGCATATCAAAAGCGCAAAAAATATTTTATTGACGGGAACTTGAACCACTAATCCTGCCGGACCAATACTCTATCCAATTGATTCGTGCACACGAGGTATGTCAATAAAGTAACTTATCTTTCAGCCTATCGGGGTAAGGCTAGAATCACTTACAATTACATTAGATTCAATGGTCATATACAATTTTAAAGAGATTAAAGAGATTTATGAAAACAGATAATTTTTATATATATAGTAGAAACAATTTTTTTCATTTCCATCAGGTAGCATCTAGATTCAAAAAAGTAAGCAATGTTGTAGTTCACTTTCTATTGATGAATGATTTCTTTAATTTTTACCACTTTTCTCACACATATTTTCTCTAAACGTTTGAAATATATCTAAGTAGCAATGTGTAATTCTTGCTTGACCTCACATGGCTAGTTATATTTTTCATTAGTTGCCCCTTTATAAAAATCCATTTAATTTCCAGAGCATATTTTCAAATCCTTACCCTTGAGAAGAGAAACTGGCCGTATAGATCCAAAGACAACAGAAAAATGGGTAGATAACATGTTAAAATGTACGTGCTCATCAGAATGTTTACAAGGTAGCAACAGAAGGGAGAATGCTAAATAATTCGGGTAGAGAAGAAAAGAGAATAGTCTTTTTGGTATGTAGAAAGATGGGTAGAAGCTCCGAAATGCTGAAAAAGAGAGCTTAGTGTGAAAAAAATTAGTTCACGTAAAACGTATTCTTTTGAAATGTGCCTATATAGTATATTACCTTGAAAAAATGAAAACCGCATTGGTAATAGTAGGTGAAGGGGGGTGTAAAATGACTTCAGCCGTCGACGCATTTCTCTCCATTGCTTGATCACAGACGGGATAGGAGAGCAGAGGAGAAATGAAAGCAACCAGCCGCGATAGTTTGAAGGCGGAGTCCGCGCAATTTAGTCCACCGAACGAGGCGAGTTAGATGAACGGAGACGTGGCTCATGCACGCGGAGAGCCACGGTCCTTTGTTCCGTTGCATGGCCGGCACCCATTTTCAGCCTTCCACCCCCTAGACCTAGCTCCGCAATCACGAGCGCCTCATCCGACGCGCTCAATGAATCACGACCGACCCAACGCGAGAGGAGGACAAAGGAGCATTAAGTGGCCCTCCGCCCGGCGGCGAACGGGGTCGACGACTTTTATATCGCAAGAGAATACGTGCGCTTCATAAGTCACGGTTCCGGTGCGCTATTCATCAAGTGGTCTTTCTTGCTTTAATAATCATAGTTCCTTAATATCAGCCATTCATTACGTCCAATCCGAAAGACAGAGGTTTGCAATCCGGGGCAAGTAGCAAATCTTCCGACGTTTGTTGTGAACATCTTTGGGGTAGCTTTCGCCAAGCTAAATATTCTTTCGTACTTGGAGGAATCATCGTCATACATTGTCGTTGTCATACATATAGGTACATCGCCGTAGGCCATCTATGCGGGAATTCGTAGAACAGCTCCCTGTCATCTCGCGTCAATCCCTTAATTACCGCATTGTACTGACGTTTTCTATCTGCCTATTTGCCCATTCATCCTAGGCTTTTCACCATAAATTTTCCCCTACACGTTTACTTTGATTATCATCTTCAATTAACAATGGTGTCTCGGGATGTATTTTATTAGTTTATCCCTTCTTCATCTTTGGTATCATCCATAGGCTTCTTTCTTCTCTTCTCAACCTTCGATATTATTTTGGGTATTTTCTACTTCTCGAAATTTTGACCTTCTCTCTCTATTATATTTGGTCCATAACTTTATTCGTGATACATGGTTTCTTTTCCTTAGGATTCCTTTGATTTATAATTTCCATTGCCTTTAAAGAAATACAATCCTCATTACTTTCCAACATTCTTCAATAAAGCCTTTGTTGCTATTTTCCTCCATCTCATTTTCTAATTTCCGCTCTAAATCGAATATTTTCTCAGTTTCCTTCAAACTATCAAAATGCCACTGGTTCTTTATTCTCATCTATGTCTTTTTGAATATCAAATGGAATTCCTCTAGAACCAAATTATAGAACTAATAGCTATTAGTACCCTATAGCAATGGCAGTACATTTGATTTTTAAATCTCTACTTCAACAGTATTCATTTAATTCGGAATACTTGAAGGTCTTCTGGAATATATTACGTGCATTTTCTTCAATGGATGTTGAGAAAGAGTGTGCTTCTCAGTAACTTATGCCATTAGTTGTGTTTTAAAAGATACCCTCATATTTCACCTCAATTTCCTAGACCGTATCTCCCTTATATTTATATTTCTGGCATTTTCCAACGGTTTCGTTTTGGTCATCAAGCAGGCGTAATTAAATTTCCTTCTTTCTTTATATATTCCATTCGACTCTATCATCTTACTCTTCCTCTACTTATTCATCATCGTAGTTGTGTGTCGGGATGTATCACCTCTACCATTGAGGTTTAGTTGGCTATATTCGCCATGATTTTTTCTTTGAATTTAAGAAAGTTCTTCACTCTCATAGTATCACTTTTACCCTCCTCTATTTCCTTTGATTAAGGCTATTTGAATGATCCTGTGGATCCCCCATCAAATATTTCTTTAATCATTTTCAAGGCATTTTATTTCACTTGCAGCTAACATGGCTCATCCCTTTCTATTCATTTCTATCATAATATCATTAACCTCTCGCATGATTGAAGTGGTCGAAAACTTCCAGTACCGATCGTGAATCAATTGAAGGATTTGTCTGAAGATTGATTCACTGGCCATAAAAACTGTCTAAATGTCTCAATGAGGACTATTTTACCTTCCCAATATTTCACTTGATAAGCTTTCATCAAGTGAAGTACTTTCACGTTATCGGCCGCAGTACTGCGATGTGAAAAAACAACGGGAAACCAAAACATTATTCTCCCAAGAATATGCAGCCTTATATTCAAACAGAGGGCGAGAAAGTTAGAATAGAGGGCTGCAGTAAACCCCATACCCTAGGATTGAAATACTGTGAAAAAGGTTTTCATCAAATCTGTAACTTAAATAAATGAAAGAAAAGTGAGAATTTGTGAGTTGCTGCTCATCAGAATGATAATGTCTGTCTTCCTGTTTAATTACAGACCATAGTGATGCAGCGGTTTAAGTTATTGGAATTGATGCACCGACCATTACGGCCTAACTCCACGCACAAAAAGGAGGGTTGTTACTCCCTTCTCAGTGTAACTAGCTGAATATTGTTTTGTGGTAGTCTCCTGTGAAATCATAAGTCCTTCACAAGACTTCATTCTGTTGTAAGGCCGTCTTACCCAAGGGTGGTCCCCTACGTCCACCGTGTACCTCCGCTAACTTTCCACGGCTCTTCAAGTAAACTCGCTTATTTCGCTATGATTTGTCCAAAGGTCTTCCCTTAATCCACAACCCGGCAAACGTACTAGATGGCTCAAGGCGCAGAAATGAATGGGGGTCATCTTAGGTTGATGTATCGCGAAATCGAGCATTTTAAATTCTAAACAACTTTAAATCACTCAAATACCAAGGTTACTTCATGGTAATTACTGAAATATAATGGAAAATACCCGGTAAGTATATTTAAATGAATGTAAACGAAGACTGAAAATTTTACAGAATCCAAATTCACTGAAAGTTATGAATTTTCGGTGTTCGGGCTTAACAATATGGCTAATTAGTTTTTTCCAGGTAGTCTTCGTTATTATCGTGCAGTATAAAATTATTCAACCCATTAAATATGCTTTATGCCAGCAAGTGCAAATCGTAAACACGTAATACTAGTATTCTGGACTATGCATTTTCAAATTATCCTGCAATCATGACCGGAATGCTGAAATGAATAAATTTTCAGAGGAAACATAACTTGCACCATGTGCATTCGAGGAACTTGATGATAAACTTTCATATTTGATCAACAGAATTAATTTTGAAGTGTTTCAAACTTTCTAATTCACTATATAAACGCAGTTCTGAACATGTATTTATTAAAATTAGCGTGGCAGTTCAATCAAGTGAAACAGAAGCAAAATATTAGCAAGTGGAAGGGTGAAGATGTAGAAGGAAATGAGAATAGTTATTTTTGCGAGTGAAAAGTGAGTGTTGCGAGAAAAATATCCGCCGGTTGATATATCATAGCGTCGTTACTCAAGGATAAACTCTATTTTACACTGCAAAAATATCTTTCCTTAGGGCACATTATAAAGGTGAAATGGTAAGTGGTGTATTACATCTTTTGCGGCAAGTGGCGTATATTATTCTAAATAAGAATTAAAGATACGCAGAGTAGAGGTGGTTACAGAAAGGAAAATAGACCAAGTATATATATAGGATCTTCATAGCACCTTTTACGAAATTTGAAAAGGAAGTTTCCCAAAAAAATAGCATCACTAAATGGCTGCGTAGGTTTTCGCGGCGGCGGATTGAAGAGTTTTGCATTTTCGGGTTTTCACCGCGTTGTTGCTTTAAAGCCAACAACAGTTTGGCCGAAGTTGCATTCGTCGTCTTCAGGTCGAAGAGGCGTCTTCGGTTAGACGAGTCTTCAAGCTTCTTCGGCGAAACTGTTGTCGGCTTTAAAACAACAACACGGTGAAAACCCGAAAAAGAATTCTTCATACCATCACTATGTTTTAAAAATCTGGGGGTATGATAATGAATTAGAATATTTGAAATTTATAAAGAGCGATTGATTCTCTTGCATATAACTTGTAATGATTAACATCGTGTAATATCTATTTATATCATTTCTTTTATTTTTTGCATATTAGTTTATTTTTTCTGCTACTTGGTAATAAATTAATCGAATATAATTGAGAGCAAAATATGAGGCACATGAGGGGTGAAAGGCATGATAATACTGCGTTGAGGTTGATAAAAGTTTTAGGTAAAAGATTCTTGAGTTTAGTAAAGTAATACCTAGGATATTATGAACTTGCCTCGACAGTGTTTGCTCTTGCTAACTTATTTTTCTAGAAAGATAGTAAAAATTGACTGCAACATGAATATTTTTCGCTCTTAAAAGGAGCAGAATGGGGACTTAGGACGGTTAAAAAGTTTTTGAGTTGAATACTGAAAGTTATTTCGTGTGATACAAATATTTTTGATACTTTAATAATGTATTTTAAAATGATAATTAAGTTTATGGGCAAAATATACTTTATATTTATTCACAAAATAATTTTGAATTAATATACCCATAAGTGCCAGGCTAGCAGGGGTATAAACAATGTCCTCTAACTCAAGAGCAAACCTGATCTGATCATACCTGCCCACACATTTAGACCACTTAGGTATTTCAGTTCGATGGAATTTTTAATTCGAATCACTTAACATGCCACCATTCGAGTGAGCAAGGGCTTAAACTGAATTCATGAGTCTCGTACGGGTCGAAAAGAATTGTTCCCTACGTGCTCAGCGCACAATGGCGATCCCGGACGGGGATAATGCGA
This sequence comes from Hetaerina titia, assembly GCA_037158775.1. NCBI lineage: Eukaryota > Metazoa > Arthropoda > Insecta > Odonata > Calopterygidae > Hetaerina > Hetaerina titia. The sequence goes on from CM073778.1 coordinate 33,644,853, forward strand.
CGCACGATGCATATAGGAAGGGAAGCCTCCAATCACGCCGACACGTGTATATCGACTTCCCCGCGGGATGATACACCCACATGAATTCACGTACCTATCCCACGCGTGGTCATGGCTGTGCGTTGGTTGGGGGGAGGGATGAGGGTGAATGTTTGAGCTGACTGGGGAGAGGACACAACCGACTCCGTGCGGTCGAAATCATCTCTCGGTGCTCCACATGACGGCGGCGTCCGGATCAAAGCACGAACAAGAGGGCAAGGGCGACGTAGTCCCCTAGCCCCTTGTCCCTCCCTCTCACTGTGGGGGAAATTAAATCCTTGTGCGGTGACGTCGGTAACAGAGCCCACACTCGCCCACCTCCTCTCTCACACACCACTACATTTCTCTCGCGGCAAGTGACTTAATGCGTCGCTAATTTGTGCCCATTATACGTCTCGATTTCGCGGTTGTTTCGCCCATCTAGCTTGGGCGAAATTTCGTCTTCGTGAGACATACTGGTGGGACACGTATATCCTAGAATGCTATCATTAGCTTTAGCCTGCGGGTCAGAGAGGAAGGAAGTTATTGATGGATCCATGAAGATTCATACACAGGGTCGGGATTCTCTTGGGGCCTATGCAATGCCAGAAATCTAAGCTCCACAAAACATTTCAGGAATTAGGTGGATGATGGTACTAAAACTTTTAACATTGGTTTGATTTCAGAGATGACTGAGGCCAAAACATAATGATGCTGAAGTATAGCGAAACTAGTCTGCACAATAGATTCTTTCCTGTGGAAACACAATCTTTGATTTTTTCTTCGTGCTTGATATTTTTCTACAATCAAAATATAATTATGCATTTATATATAATACTGCTCAAAAAATGGAAGAATCTCACCTTTTCTTTTGCTCAATATATTCTCTATTACTGTCAAGCACTTAATTATGCAATACTATATTATTCATTTTTCTCAATTTTGCTTATTCTATATTTCCCAATCTTTCTGTAATTACTTTTCCTGCCTTATATAAATTTCACCCAGCAATCTCTTTTCAATCACCACTCATAAATAATACTTTACTTTTCTTTCTTTTGTCCATATTTCCTATCCACTATCCCGGTGGCGTCGAATATTTTTCCGTAGTATCTCCATTCCTACTTGAGGTTCTCTGTGGTGAGGTGAGTACGTCGTCCGTTAGATAGAACGTTTAGCTGCAGACCCCTTGGCGCCTTTCGTTAAGAGTACGCTAATGCCGACGCCGGGTTTGTCTCCACCCTTCATCGTTTCCTGTCCATCCGTAATGGTGTAAATGACCTCGCCTCCCCTAAATACTACTTCTCTCCATTAATCTTAAAATTCAAACCTCAAAAGAATCCGTCGTATGATTTTCGTTTCTGGTAGAGTATCAAATTTTATCAACAATCGTCAAATAATGAGGGTCAATGGCATCTGTAATTTGCACAAAAACTTTCAAATGAAGGAAGTAGCAAACATTGATAATAGTGCAAAATAAATGTAATATTTTCAAAATTAAACTTGGAAATTCATTCAAAATATTACATACATTTAAAACTAGCCTTAAAATCGTCCTGAAGGACTAAATACTGTCGCGTATCACACCTCTAATACCTAGAATAGTTTAGAACTATTTCCGCATTTATTAATTCACTATCTGCGGTCTTTTATTTGTCAGAAGTTCCAGTCTCTTTTTCATTTTCACCAATGGTATTAACTGCATCGTACACTCTAACATCAGGATATTCGTTGACGATATGGTCTATGGACTGAAGTAATCAATTATTAAAAGTTTTATATCTAATAAAGGTTGATATTTGATGATCCCGGACGATAGTTTATTTAAACGAATCACAAAAATCTCTGCTTGTTTTCCCAATATCGAATCTTTATTCATTTTTTGTAACATCTGCCTGACTAATTTGCTTTTTTTATCTTTCTTCTTCTACGCCGATTACCCAACGTTCTGACCTTCTACCATGGTCTTTAGTATACCGTAACGCATTAATCCTTTCTCACTTTGTTTCAGAGTCCATCCAGCAAATCCCTGTCTTCGCCAACTTAATTTATAGCATTAGTTTTCGTCTTCCTCTGTGACCAAATTCAATTTTTATGTTCATCGCCAAAAGGAAAACTCATAAATCTACTATTTACGCTTATCGTTTTGCTTCAAATACCAGGTTTTACCTTTAAGTGCAACGCTTCGTGTTAATGTTAATATAGGAGTATTTGTCTTTTGTTGTTTAAAAGGAAAATAAGGTCTTGTAGCTCTTTAGAAGAGTAGGTACAATTAGTTATGAAGAAATCAAAATGAATTAACTTCTGTCGATGCATGAATTTTGGTCTCGATTTGGCCGAAGACTAAACTCCGGGGGGAATATTTTATACAATTTTGAAAATGAAAATCATTAGATTTTGCAAAATGAAAACTGTACAAAATAAAAAGAAATAGTGTAATATGTCATGCTTTGGAAATCTCTAAACAAATTTAGGTGAACTTATTTCGACATAAATACCCTGTGATCCACCAAAATGATATGTGGGGGTGAAGCACTAGGTGGGACGGGTAGTTGATAAGGGATGATATGGAAGAGGAACGGGAAAGGAAAATATAATTAGTGAAAACTTCATGCTAGATATCCATTACATTACAAGGGAAAGCACAGCAAGGAAAAGTATTACATTTCACTTTTCATTTGAAAAGACTAGAAATTTCCATCACAGATGTACCCGAAGTAATATGCGAAATAAATATTTCGCTAACGTAGTATGCCATGAAAACGGTAGATATTATCCATCAAACGAAAGTTCGTATATAATTATCGAATATGAATTCACGAAGTAAATTTTTACGGAAATCATAAAGTTGCTAAAGGAAACAGACCAAAAGGACTATTCTTAAAATTTAAAGTGTGTCTATTTTAATATATTATAAATTTTGTATTAAAATAGAACTATAATGTTACATTCAATGAAAATAAATAAATAGTTTTGGCAAATGTTTATTAAATGAATATATGAGAGGAAATCATTAGGAAACAATGGTAATATGATGTAATTATTAGAATAATATCACATTTATCATGAGAGGTAGTGCTTGACCATTCTCTGCGAAGTTATTCAGTATTGTCAACTTGAATATTTGATAACGATTGCCATGAAACATAGGGTTACGTAAGGTACATTTCCCAATAAAACAGTATGGTGATAGTGTAGTAATGTGTATTCGTCCTGTTACGATATTTTGGAGAGACTTTCGCGTCAAATGCACCATGACATGAAAAACAAATAGCCATCAGCAACCAGGGCCCACTAATTACTGATAAATTGTCCAGCAGTTTATCTTTTCTCCCCATTCAGACTCTCCTTTCATGAGTGTATTCGTGCAGCCATGTGTGGTTTTTTATCCATCATATCTAACGGCGTCGTTAGCGTTGTTCAATTGCTGAGCTGTATTTCCGCACTTCATTCCAAGGGGCAGCGCCCGCCTATTCCACGAATTTTCAACGGGTGCGGGGGAGGGACGCACAATTATAGCGTCACCGCTCCAATGTTACCAATGGCGACGGATGTTTATGCTCCTTTTCCTTCCTGAATGTCTCTCATGACATGCAGTTATCCACGCCGGCGTGGATTCGCACTCAAACTCTCCCATCATACCCTCCCACGTACATTCCCGTTTATCCCTTCTCCCCAAGGTTGCCAAACTGATTTTCGATCATTTGGCGTCATTAAAAGATTGCCAGGTAAACAAATTGTTATTTCATATTGTATTTTAATCTTTATTTGTGAATAAGATGTTACACTTAATTTATAAGAAACCAATTGATTCCAAAAAAAACTAATCTCACCAATGTGAAAAATAAATTACAGTGAAGTAAGTAATGTGGCCCAAATTGAAAAATAACTTTTTCCATATTATGAGTAAAAAATGAAAAATATATCAGCACTAAAACTCTCCTCTCCTAATGATATGTATGCAAAAATTATTTTGAGGGCACATATTTAGGGGTTTTTTCACGAATTACAATGTTTAGTGGAAAATGCAGGCAGGTTCTCAAACTACCAATGAAATGAATACTAATCTAATATAAACATCCACAGAAAATGCTATGACACATGCAATATTATTCTGACTCATTCTTCTTCTAATTACTCTTTGGATAATAGAAAAATATCAAAACCTCTAAAAAATCTTAATATATACAATCAATGGGCATTTTGAATCAAGCATTTCTGGATTTAAATGAAAATTCCAGAATTATTCTCATTATAACATACCGCAAAAACCTATTTATTCTATCCAAACCTATCTATAGTGTATTGTAGAGAGATTAAAGATCAGAGATTAAAATAGTTCGGAAAGATGAACCAGTGATTAAGGCCATCAGATAAATAAGAAAAATTTGAGATAAAAAATTGTGTAGTGTTTCCTGGGCGATCTAAAGATCTAAGTCTGACAGTAATTAACTCTCTCTAGTTCATGTGCTGTCATAATTTTACCTTATTAAACAAATATAGATTTATCATTTTATCAAAACAATAATTTAAATATAATGAATATATTAATAAAACAAAAGTTATGCGATTTTCCAGAAAGAAAGAAGCTAAGCTAAACATTAAAATAGGAGGGGAAAAATAGAGCAGGTAGAACACTTTACATATCTCGGAAGTGTTTTGGACCAATACGGTCAAAGTGGTAGACGCGTAAGGAGAAGAATTGCGCTAGGCAAGGAGGCTTTCTCAAGAAGGAGGGAGTTGATGACGGGGACGTGAGTAGGGATGTTAAGACAAGACTCGTAAAAACTCTGATATGGAGCGTAGCTATGTACGGCGCGGAAACGTGGTCGCTGAAGCAGGAGGATAGACGTAGATTGGAGGCTTTTGAAATATGGGTGTGGATAAAAATGGAGAAGGTGAAATGGACCGAAAGGAAAACAAATGAGGAAGTACTGGAGATGGTGGGTGAGGAGAGGGGTTTGTTGAGAGAAATCTTATGGAGGCAGGAAAAATGGATGAAAGGCGTATTGAGCGGTAGTGGAATGTTGAAGAAGGTAATAGAGGGGAGAATGTTGGGCAAGCGAGGAAAGGGCAGGAACAGGATAGGGATGTTGGACGGGATGAAGGGAGGAAAGAAGTACACCGAGATGAAGAGGGACCTGATATACAGTAAGTAGATTAGTTTGCTAGGTGGGGAGTCACAAAATGTTTATTTGATAGTTGTGTCCATCCAAAAACCTACCTTAACCGGTGGATTACCTAAAAAAATAAAGAATATTTTTACTATCTATACAGCTTCACAGAATATAAAAATATGCGATATATTGAGAATACGCAATAATATTCTTGCTAAAAATTTAATTGTAACATATTTTAATTAAATATTCACTCAATATTTCCGAATATTATTTCCGTTCCTAATTATTATTTTTCATAGGCATGTATATAATGAGACTTATCAGAAAAACAATATGTAAAAAATCAGGTAAAAAACGTTGAGGTGAAGTAAGTTCAGAGCAGTCCAATAAATGTCGCACGCAAATTAGCTATTGGGAGTCATAATGAAAGGAAAATCAGAATGGGGGCACGATATGTAGGAGGAAAAAACAAGATACAAAGATAGAGTGGTGGCTAGATCAATTGGGTATCAACTAAGTATTAGTGCGAAATTAGGTTGATACTGTGAAATGGATATCAATCTCATGGCTTTTTGGGAGATATTTTTCTTTTTTTCCGGGAATCGTTGCTGCCCAAACGAATTCACCCACATCCCATGCTCCGCCTGCTAGTGGATTGTGTAAAACCTCGGGAAACGTGATACGATGGATGAACAAGATGATGGCTGCTGGGAGAGCGCTTAAAATGGCAACGCCGCTTCCATCACCCTAAGCCTCCCCTTCCTACGACGCCCTCCCACACCCTTCCGCTCCCTTCCATCACAACCCCCACATCTCTTCGTGTCCCTCAAACGAGCAGATGGAACGTTAGGAGTGGGGATTTACTACCCTCGCGCGGCAGATTAATGCAACAACGAGAAACGATTTGAATGCAAGGAAATGGGGAGTGCACAGCCAGAAGAGGGATAGTGAGGAATACGTGATGCACTTCAAACCTTGAAGGGCTGGAGGAAAAAGTATAGAATTCCGTATTAATCTTGATGAGTCACGACACGATATTTTTTATCGTAGTCATCATCAATGGCACCTAACTTGACCTATCATTACCATCACTCTCATAAAGTCGACTAGTGGATGGCCGTGTTAATCACGTCCACGGGAGTCAGTCAAAGGAAATTATCGAGAGGAATTGAGGATTAGCCACGAAATCCATATAATACCAAGTGCGCCAAATTATGGCTCTCAACCTGAAAGCGGCTCTTCGGGACGTACCCTACGTGGAGTGTATGGTAATCAATGCTGTAGAGCATTCAAGGATATCGAAAATTTCCGCTTTGGTCGTTACAGTTAATGTCAAACACAAAGTAATTTCCAATTAATTTATTAATTCTTTCTCTCATTATGAGGACACATTCAATGTAGTGCATTTAACATCAGTCGGTTATGGCAAGGTGATTCATTTCTGTGTAGGAAGAGTTTTGGCACTGCTGCCAAGATAGTGAATAATCGGGATCGGGATAAAGTAATAGGTTCCTCTTTATGACCCCTGAAAGTAGATAGTAAAGAGTTCTACTGAAAGTTATCTCTCAGTATTGCCATTATTTTGTAGAAAATATTGTCTTAATGACGAAGTATTGTACTTCTTTTTTCATTAGTAAATCATGACGTGAGATAGTGAAATATTTATGACGTTCTTGAGAGATCTCTGCGTATCATAATCAAAGTCATCGCCGCGACGATACGGGCATAGATTTCGTTAGCTGGCTGAAGAGTATTCTGTATGATCAGTGCTGGACGGGTTTTACAAGCAGTATTTGACGGTAGGTGCGAAAAATATTGATAAATGTAAAAATAAAATTATGTATTATATATATATATATATACTAATGTATGTATGTATATACATAATATATGCACACACATAAATTTTGAAGTAGAAGCACCTATGAGAGTAATATAGCATTTGGACAGCACACATTTCAGACGGTCCTTTTACGTGTTCCACAAAATATCTTTGTTTTCAAAAGTGCTGTTCAAATTTCATATTTACGTGGTTTGAATATAAATACGCGAACTGAGGCCATAAAAACTTTATTTTACAAAATTACTCTACATCGATTTTGTCCCTTTCAAAGTACTATCCATCTTTGCAAAACACTTATTCCATCCTATATTTCACTGTTTAAAGCACCCTTGGAAATCCTCGGCATTTAGGCTTTTTAGTTTTCTCGTCGTTTATTGCTTTATTGTGGCCACATCTACCCAGTGATGTCCAATTATCACATGTTTGCCTTTCGGGAAAAGGAAAAAGTCGCAAGCTGACGAATCATGCGGATGATCAAGGATGGTCAGAAACTGGCGAAAAATCATTGCTGAATGAGCAGGTGCATTGTCATGATGAAGGATCTCTCCATCGTTTCCGGTTAAAATATTGCGCACTGTTGGTTTTCCTAAATTCAGTTCATCATATATCATTCGTTTCACGACGATCGGTAAGGACAAGGGACCGCACATGATCAATGCTGTCGTCAACACAGGTGGTTGAAGATCGTCCGGGCCTTGCATTATCTGTAGCATCTTGTCTGGTATCATTAAAACGCTTAATCCACTTGAAGACGGATGTTTTCTTCAGAGTATTATCACCGTCAAAAGAATTTCAGTATTTTTTTTGATAAATTTTGCCGCACTTCATCAAAAAAACTTGATGTTGATTCGTTTCTCCGTGCCAATTTCCATTTTCGACAAACAGTAACAACAAGGACAACAGAAACTAACATAACTAGCACCATACGCGTAGCTCGACGATCCGCCAAGTATACACGGCTCTTAGGCAACTGGCGCCGCTAGTGGGCGGGGCTATGGTCCGCATTAAGACCGCCAGATCGCACTTATTAGCCAGACCACCGAGAATGAATGCATAAAGGGCGAACAAAATATCCAATCTACCAGATAGAATTTCATATTTTCGCTTTAGTTTCCATCACACATTATAACCACAGTAATCAATCCGAAGTTTGGCTTGACAGGTTAGAGAAGAGCTCAGCCCAGCGGTGTGCAAAAGTCAACAACCGTGCACAAGTGTTGTGGGGCTAGATAATTTTCCTGTGCCCCCTAGGGTTTCCTAGAGATACGTGGTATCCGAAAAAATCGCTTAGCTTGGGGAAACCTTAGTTGCTTCAAATCGTCAATTGGAATCCTACAGCGTTTCCCAATCCGTTGCTCAGGCTTCAATCCACTGGTTTATCACACTCCCGTTTGCCACTATCAGTATTAAACTAAAGTACTAAACTCTTTCCAACAGAATTTTTCTTCATGGTTCTTATAGAACTTCGTCAAGCATAATAAATCTGCGCACTATATTTATCACCCCGACCTATCCTTGATTCTTCCCTCTATATTTAACTTCAACATCCAACAATAGCTCTCAATGTTTCTGTTTATTAATTCTTTCCATTTTTTTAACTACCAATGCCCTCTCTTTCGGCAGGGGTTTTAACTTATTTTCTTGAATTTGCCCTCGCAAAAATGTCTTAGCTACAATAATCTACTCTCACATATTTGTGTCACAGGAGAAAATCTAAATATTTTCTTCTCTCTCTTTATTATACATGAACTTGCTAGGGCGAATAGAATCTTTTAGGCGGTGACTACCAACATAGTATGCCGAATAGTAATGGAATTTCTGAATGCCTTATTAATGGGAAACCTGAATAGAAATCTTTATGCAGACTAATTATCTCCAAGATGGTCCTGTAACTATCTACCGTATACACACGAAGAGACACTAAGTTCAAAATAAATTTAGTCAATTGCCGAATGAACAATTATAACGAGCAGTGTCAGTCACTTTAAATAATATTCTCACGGTTATTTTTTGGAATAAATGCCCTTGTACATTGAGCTTTGAGTACTACAATATGCAAATAAACCCAAAATCAAGTTTCTAGAGAGATAATTTTTCATTCAAAACGGTGCTGCAGAATGAACTTTTCCGACCTTGCTAAAAAACTAATGGAGTACATAGGACTAGCGCAAGATATACATTTTTCGACTGATGCAATAAAATTTTGTTTTCATGGTGAATTTTATTTTACGATTACTTTTCTTTTTTCCATCATTAATATATGAACGATATACTAAATTGGGCTCGCGTTAGTCCAGGGGGTAGAGCGTTGGACTACTGACCGAAGGGCCCGGGTTCGATTCGAGGACAAGCAACTACCTTCAGCTCCACCCAAGCTATGTGATTATTCGGGTACCATATACTCCTGAGAAACCATAACCGGCACAGGGAAAGGAACAGGCCCATCTGCCCTGGTGTGTGAATTTCACACGTCGTCGGGCTTAGTACTGGGTGAACTCTACCATCACCTACCAAACAGACCTTCGGGTTGAATACTGTATTTATAGTTTAGAGTTTTATACTACATTGAGTAAACCCTTTCGATTAAATAAACGTCAACGTAATAGGCGAAAATCATTTCTTGTAATTATGTTATATGCGTTATGTCTACATGCATTAGTAGCCCATAGAGAAACAATATTCCAAACATAAAAATGAGTTATGTTATACATAGATGTATAAATATAATATATATGTACATTTATATTTCACCGACTTTCTTTTAATATTTTTGAATATAAAAAGAATAAAAAAATAAAAAATAAAAAATTCCATTAAAGAATTATAGCCCGCTAATATGTAACCATGCGCATGAATTTAGAAGAATGCGCATGAATTTGACAATTAGAGAATGCTGCAGTTTTTCCTCTCTCTTAGGAATGTGATGAGTAAAGTAGATACCTTTGTACTCAAAGTTGAATAATTCCAAAGTTGAGAAATATTAGAAATTCTTAGAAATATTTTAGAAATCTCGGTGTAAGTTTGAAAGTTTGTTGTAAGTTCTCCATTAAAACTCTGTCCCATAAAAAATTCTAGTACATCTTTGAAAAGTAAATATCTTTGCTTAATTTATTTTAAGCGAACAAATTAGCAACTAAATGAATAAACATTATATTTATCATTGTTAGAGTAGATGACGATCATCACCTATTATCAATGGTCTCCCATGTGTCTACGAAAAAATTTGACAGTATGCTTGCAAATTTCATAAATCACTGCAAAAATCACTGTTTACCTCTGGAGGACATTCAAGTCATATTGAACAACAAATTTGAGATCCTGGAAAGGGCGTTGTATTCTCGTAGGGGAATTCAATTTCTGGGGGCATCAGAGCGAGAGATATTTCTGCATATATCGCAAATGACAAACCCGGGTAATGGTTTTTCCCCTATATTTACATAAACTCTGGATTTTGAAGGAGGATTCATGGCCATTTAATTCAAACGACCTTAATATCCAATTCCAAACGGTTTCCTATAGCCTCACCGAGTAATGGAAATAAGCCAATGGGAGTGTCTTGGATTCTCCTACCTCCTCTTTTACCTCACCTAACTGCTAATCGATTATCGGAAAATCATTACCAAATGCGAGATTTCCCACAAAATTGGCCAAGAAGAACAATAACTCAAAGGGGCTGGGGGCGCCTACCTCAACACCAGGGACTGGAAGGGGGAAGAAGATCCAGTCCTTTCTGCACTTTTTCCTTTAAAAGTTCCAAACTTGGGTTGGCGAAATGGGACGAGAGAGCAAAGATCCTCCGGCCTAACCCCTCGAGCATCAACGGCTCCATTCCTCGCCGTTTTTCACCATTGCGGAAATCTCCGCACTTCACGCTACACTGATCTCTCGGCGAATTTTCTTTGGCCAGAAGATTTAAAAAAATCTTATTTCACTTCCGTTTATAATCCTATGACTTCATGTAATCATTCCGGTGAAGTTTAATTCATGCCGTTGGTGAGATATATACACCTAGGAAAGATAGTATGGGAGCTACATCTTTCATCTGTAGCGTTTTCAACGCACTAATTACTAGAAAAATACTCTGATTTTAAAACAAACAAACTGCCGTCAATTTAAAGTCCCTAAAGTTTGTTTCCGATTGACAAAGTTCTTTGTTAAACACAGTAAATACCTACATCACTTTCAAGCACAGCCCATTAAAACTACTTGACTTGTTGAACTCTAAAAGTTACTAAAAACAATTTTTAAGTCCCCATACTATACTTCTCCTCCTATGGGTCCAAATTGCTTGTTGTTTTCCTCTATCAACCTGAATAAAACAGCATACTCCCCTCTATCAACGAAATTACATAAATGCCACTCAATATGCACGGCATACACATTTAGAGCCTTCTTCAAAGTCCTCACCACAACTTTATACTTCTGCCATTCCAAACTTTTTCGGGCTTGTTTTCTCTCTGGATCAAATTAAAACAAGGTAACACTATAAACTTTGCAAGAATGTTAATTAAAATAACTGTTTCATTATTCTTCTATTTACAGACGAGAAAAGACAGATGTTTCAATGTCTCAGACGAATTCCTTTTACTCGTTAAAAAATTGGTGACAACGGTAAATTTAGATATCTTTCGGAATTCAAATAAAGCAGCAACCAAAATTTTCTTTGCATTCAGTGGTAACAATACAGACTACTTACAACATAATTTGCCTTAAGTTTTTGAATTTTGAAGTTGAATTTTGCCATTGTGCCTCAATATATATATATATATATATATATATATATATATATATATATATATATATATATATATATATATATATATATAATACAATATATTGTATATATATATATACTGGGTTAATAAATATTAAACACACAGAAACATAAAAGAAGGACACTTACAGTAGATATTTACGTTTCGACGGCACGGCCGTCGTCATCAGAATCATATATATATATATATATATATGCATTCAAACGCATTCCGCCATACGGCGAACAAATATTACTTCACACATAGAAATAGATATTAGGAAAGGGGATAGGAAAATATTTTCACATTTATGATCTGCTCAAATTCGCCTTCCCCACCTTTCCTGTGTTTGTGTTTTATGTGCTTTCTTGTCCCCTTTCCTTATATTTATTTCTGTGTGTAGTAATATACATCTATATTATTTATATATATAGATACATATATATATATATATATATATATATATATATATATAAATCCAATATTGCAATATACCACTCAATAAGCAATAAAAATATTTCTTACCATCGTATCTAACCAGCATTACTTTTGTTGAAATCGCTGGATAAGGTGGTAAAAATTTAATCTTTCCCTTTAAAATGGCAATTTTAAGAAACATTTTTCGAAAGTTTGGGAAAATATAGTATATGAACTTTTTTATTCATATGATTAAATATGTTTAGATGATATAACTAATTTATACCTACTTCTGCTGAAATGAATATTTTTTCTTTTGTTAACGTAATGGCTAAAGCAAGAATTTTAGGTGATTTTTATTAATTTTTAGTTTTTACAATGTTGAATGGTTGGTTTAGTGGCAATATAAAGATTTTCTAACCAAAAAAGTTATTAACTTAACTATATAAGTTGATATGAAGATAACTTTCGAAATATTTTCAGATGGTATATGCAAAAAGCGTTTGATAGAGTGTACTGGGAAAAACTATTTCAGAAAATAGGAATAGATTGGAGGACAGCAGACTAATCCGCAACCTGTACCTGTCTCAGACTGCTCAGGTGCGAGCGGCAGTGTGAGGAATAAATGTAAGGTCATTTTAGAAAAAGGGTTGCCCATTATCAGCGGTGCTGTTCAAAGTGTGTGGAGGAAATTATTAAAGAGGCATGGGAAGAGCTGGAAGTGGGAGTAAAAGTCGGAGGGGAGTTCGTAAACTCAGTTAGGCTTGCTGATGACTAGGCCTATGTTTGTCAGTCGGCCAAGGGGTTGAAAGCATTGCTGAGTGAATTGGAAATTCAGTGCAATAGGGATGATTTGGGATGAGAATCAATATTACTAAAACAAAGGTTATGCAATTTTCCAGAAAGGAAAAACCTGAGCTAACTTTTAAAATAGGAGGAGAAAAAATGGAGGAGGTAGAACAGTTTACGTATTTCGGAAGTGTTTTGGACCAACAAGATCAAAGTAGCTGGGACGATAGGAAAATAATTGCGGTAGGAAAAGAAGCTTTTCCAAGGAGGAGGGAGTTGATGACGGGGACGTTGAGGAGGGATGTTAAGAAAAGACTCGTTAGCATTTTGATATGGAGTGTAGCTATGTGCGGCGCAGAAACGTGGTCGCTGAAGCAGGAGAATACACGTTTATTGGAGGTTTTTGAAATGTGGTTGTGGAGAAGAATGGAGTAGGCGAAATGGACCGAAAGGAAAACAAATGAGGAAGTACCAGGGATGGTGGTTGAGGAGAGGGGTTTGTTGGGAGATATCCTATTGGAGGCAGGAAAAATGGATGAAAGGCGTATTGAGCAGTAGTGGAATGTTGACGAGGGTGATAGAGGGGAGAATGCTAGGCAAGCAAGGAAAGGTCAGGAACAGGATAGGAATGTTGGATGGGATGAAGGGAGGAAAGAAGTACACAGAGATGAAGAGGGACCTGATGTAGAGTAGGTTGCTGAATTGTGTTTGTTTGGAGTCACAAAATATTTATTTGATAGTTGTGTCCATCCAAAAACATAACTTATCCGGTACATCACCAAATAATAATAAGTAAAAAATCGTTAAAAAACAATTACCTACTCTAAAGCAGGCCTAGTGTATGGAATTGATTTCCTTCCCTCAAAAAACGTATGCATAATAAGTACTATGCATATTGGTGAAATAGTAAGTGGCACAAAGGTAAGAAAATAAATAATATTCAACGATCATAATGCCACTAAATGTACTAACTACAACCTTTTTCTAATATTATCAGTGATGATAAATGTATGACGAACAGCAACTTCAGGTTATTCACCAATGAAAAGGTCAACTTAACGCGATGCATATAACTCATGAGAACATCCCCTAACTTACCTAAAATATATCTTTCTTCATATGTTTATTTATTTCCTACGATAAATTTGCCTAAAATATCTAATTATGTCTAAAACCTTAATTCGTTCCTCTGCCCATCATTTTCCCATCTATCACGGTTTTCAACATCTTGCTATTTTTTAATATCTCACATTTATTCTCATTCGTACTTTCTCCAAAAACGTCTTCTCCTTACCTAGCGTTTTCAAAAATTCAGCTTTTGTCAAATTATTCATTATATTTTCTTTGCTCTTTGCCACATCTTCAACTAAACCCCCAATATACGCATAATTTCGTCCTTCAGAAAAGGAATTCACATGTTTAGAGAGTTGCAATCCATATTTATGGCATTCACTAACCTTTTCTTCGCCTCTTTACGTATTTTAAGGGATCTAATGTAATATCCTATAACAAAGGATTACAAGTTTTTCTTGTTTTCCCAAAAATCCCTTTGCTAAATCGCTGAATTTACAAGAGGAGATTAAAAGTAAACTTTTTAAATGCGCATCAGATAATATAAGGGGAAATATATCGTTCACCCTTACTTTCCCTTGTAGAGTCAAAAAGATAGTTACTAGCATCAATGATATGGCAAATCACCGGGGAATCACTACTACCAGTCCTCACATGGAAAAACTTCTTGGAAACATCCGGGTACAGAGACACCAACCGGAAATGTCCGCAAAATCCATCTATGCAGCTCCTATGAAAAATCTTGGTATTCCTCTATGAATAACGAAAAAATGTTTCATTGAAAAAGTTAAGCGTGTTGTTTTTCTATGATGTTAATTCATCCTTAAAACATCGAGAAATAAAGTCTCAGGTCAAAAGAACCTATTATCAAGAAAAAAAATTTAGTAAGAGGCAAATTAAGCTGGTAAATTAGTCTGTTTCGTAAAAAATCTTTTATAGTCATCACAGTCCTGAGTCGTGAGCCACTGGTGGGGCTAAAATCATTTTATGATTTTAAAGTTGACACAGAAGAAATATCTTTTCATCCACGCTCATATTAACAGGAGAGGCTAAAACGAGAAATTAAGGAAAATTTATTGTCGGACAGACTTATAAAAGAGATTCGTTTCCCTGGCACAATTAGTGGTAATAACCTCGGAGATTATTGCGTACTACAGTTTTAACTTCTCGAAAGTAAACATTTTATGATGCTAAATAACTGCCAATTTTTTTTTAATCATGCCCAAGATCAACTGTAACTTACCTTTTGGGCACCATGAGGTTTTTTTGCGTGGAATATTTAGGTTTCAACATAACTTTTGAGCTGAAGTAATTTTTATAGGAATAGATGGTAATGTACATATTGTTGTAATAAATTGAATTTGTTGTTTTGTGAAGTAATAATACCGGTATTCCGTGAGGTAATATGCGAATTGTACAGATCTGAAGCTCATTTTGCACACAAATGAAAATTGAGGTGGATGTCCCATTGGAAATACTTGCGCTATGATTGATTACAGCAACCTCACTGAAGGTGAGAAATGTATTTTTGGCCATACACATTACTTATACATTAAATACTACTTCTGATGTAGGGTATGCAAATGTGAAACCATTGCTGGCAAATCCATAGTAAAACTATAGAGGAAGCCCAAACTCCTTTCTTACTTCTGCATATTTAAAATGTTTCAGCTAACCCATAGACCCCTATTAATAGTAAGGGAGGAGCCCACAATTAAACAAAGCCTCACTTTAAAAGAACTAAAAGGAGATTATTATGGAAATGAACGTAAAAAAATTTAAGCTAATCCAAGTAGTGGAAAAATTTACTTTAATCTGGAATACTGGTATTTCAATGTCTACATTTACATAAATACCCTGCGAGCCACCAAAAAAGGTGTGTGGCAGGGGGTGAAGCACCATGAGGGAACGGTAAGGGATGAGGGGGTTGGGGGTTGTCAAATAGGTGAGGAAAGGTTGGGGAACTTGTGAGAAATATACATATATAT